>JBBPCZ010000089.1:23090436-23130971 GCA_037974445.1 Brycinus macrolepidotus | reverse complement strand
ATATATGTATATGTATATATATATGTATATATGTATATATATATATGTGTGTATATATATATATGTGTATATATATATATATATTGTGTGTGTGTGTGTGTGTATGTATGTATGTATGTATGTGTATATATGTATATATGTGTGTGTGTGTGTGTGTGTGTGTGTGCATGTCCGCTTGTTAGGTCAGTTTCATGTGAGTGTACCTTCATTTGCTCATGGTGTTTGTTTGCATTGATGGCATGTGTGTTAACCACACTGGAAAGTCTTGTGTTCATCCTTTTTATTTCAACCATCCTTGCTGTGTTCGTAGTCTACTGTATCCTGGTTACAGCGGAGCTGCGTGTATGCGCAGTTTGCAGACAGATGGTACTGATCGGAGAGGCAGTAGAGCAGCAAGGTCATGGGCAGTGACAATAGGAGTTAAACTTCCCAGACGTGGTAAAATGCTCAAAAGAGCCTCTTAGTCACAAAAAAAAGCAGAAGCTGTAGAGATTTTCTTAGGACTACTTTTCTTTAAGCGCTGTTAATGAATAGGGGTGCATGATATCAGAATCATCGGTATCTGTTAATTACTTTAAAACATCATCTGCATCGGATAGATTATTAGATTTGACTGATTTTGCAAACTGAGGATGTATTTATTATACTCCAGAAAAGCAGAATGTGTCTCTGGGCTACTGTGGGTCTATTCTTATAACTGCATATTTAACCCTATAGAAATAATGCAATTTTTTTCCTGCTGTGCTGATTCAAGTAGATGTAATGTACATTCTACATTTTATAAATGTAGAATGTATACAAATGTATCTGCACTTTGTCATATATGTATGGAAAAACATTGGACATCTGCTCTAACCCACAATTCCCATATCAGAGCGTCCCTATTAATTAATGCAAGTCCTTAAAAAGTTGGTCTCTTTTGGATGAGGAGCTTAGGCCTATTCTAAGCCACCTTTCCTGACCCAGATCAAGCTTAAGATCAAGACCCTAAAAAGATGTTTCAAAAAGGAATTGACATTAAAGTTTAGTCCAAGACTAGACTGAATGGTCTAAAATGTTAAGTATTATAATTTAGGATAGTATTTCATAGTCCTGCTCCTGGTGACCTACAGCACTACATGGTTTCTTGCACCCCTTGAATTTAGCTCACCTGAGTCAGATCATCAACTAGTTACTGAGCCCTTCATGAGTAGGATAAATTGTGCAGGGAGCAGTGAAACTGTGCAGTCCTGTGGGTCATTTAAGGTTTAAAAAAACTCTAGTCTGGGCTAAGGTCAGCTTTAATTGGGGTTCTGTGAAAATCCGATGATTTAAGCATTAAAAAATATATCAAAGAGTCATCTAACACAAGACATTAATACTTCACCCCGTCAAAGAAAACCCTTGGCTGGGGGTTGTTCATGACCTCTTGATGACCAAGGCTCTGAGCTATACTAAGGACAGTACTAATCTGTTTCTTTTGCTCTCTCTCTCTTTCTCACTCCGTCCCTGCAGAGCTGGGCAGTAGGGCAAAGAGGTTATGTGTTGCCGAGCGACGGCAGCCCTACAGTGGAGCTGACTGGTGTTCAGGGGGAGAGAGTGACGAGGACGACCCAGGATTCTTCAGTAAGTGACTGGCTCAGTGTTCATAAACTGTGTTAAAGCAAGGACTCAAACATTGTGCTCTCCCTGGATCCACTAGGAATGGGACTGAACTGACAGCATAGTAAGAAAAACTGTCAAATATGATTATGGGGGTTGTTTAAAGGGCAGTAATTTTGGTTTTGAGAAGAAAAATAAGATTATTTCTTTTGGTATGGAAAAAGTAGAGTTAGAACCCAGACATGAGGCAAAAAATCACCTTTTAAATGCTGCCCCCAAAATATTATTTGGTTAGATTTTCAGCAGCAATAACTACGTTACTGACTGGGCTGTGGGCTTGTTGTTTAGAATGCTGTGGTTTTGTATACATTATTATTGTTGCTGTTTTTGATGCTACACTACTCCTACTACTACTAATGATAATGGTGATAAATTATGATTACCATGGTAATCATTTCTGTTTTGCCATTTGCCATTTGTTTATATTTTGCCATTCGTCTTTTGCCAAAGCTTATTGTGGTGTAGTGAAAAGCACAAACATTGACAGAAGCTTTAAAAAATATTAAAAAAAAATTTGTGCTAAAGCAACATTGACTGTTGGGAGTGAAAAACTGATACACACATAAAGTTCATCTTTATATGTGCGCTGTTCTTAAGGAGGCTTCTTCACTCATTTCCCCTCTCTTTCTCTTACTCTATAAAATGTATGTACATTTTTTTATTTGACTTTTTTACAAAATATACTCTTCTCTAGTCAAGGACTCACATGCCTTAATTTATAATGAGCCTTTGTCATCTAATTTAGCCAAAAACATTACCTTAACTCATTTTCAGGTGCTAAGGACTCATTTCAACAGCTTTTTGTCTGTCCTCTTCAATAGTTGAGGTATGTGACATACATGATGTACATGCTTTCTTTCCTCTCTGTCTTAGACTGTAACTCAAGTGACATAAAGCCAGACCCAAGCACCCTCTCAGCCTCCACGCCTACCCACAATGCTGTTGGAGGACAGAACACAGCATCAGAATTAGGCAGCAGTCAGAAACCCGGGTCAAAGGTTGTTTACGTCTTCACCACAGAGATGGCAAACAAGTAAGATTTTTTTTTTTGTTCTCTGCTTCATCTGTTATTGTTTAGATTAACCAATATGGTGGCATGACTGCTTTTGGCAAACACCTTTTAAAGTCAGGTGTTAAAGAAACCTGCCAGATGCATTCTTCAGAATGAGACCCACACACTGCTTTTTGCTTCTAAGAGTAGCAATGTCTCTCCGTGTTGAAAAGGGTGAGAAGTTTGAGCAATGACATTGACGTGTTAGCTGAGACTGGAGAAACCTTCAGATCACAATCAGCAGGATGCCTAATGTCAGTGACAAGACGTGTCAGGGACTCTGTCACGCATGCTGTGGCCATAAGGAGGGTCTCCCACTGAGCAGCATGTCATTACAGGGCTGACATTACACAGGAAAAGCGATGAGTCTGGTGTCACAACATTGACTCTGTTTGTCTTCTCCTGTTGCCTTTGTCGTACAGGTTTTCTTGTGAACAGAATCGCACAGACATGCATACTGACATTTATACGGACTCAAATGTAGTTTAGTAATTACCTCCTTAAATGGTTGGGTTGGAATGATAAACACTAAACCCTTAATTAGAAATTGGAATTTAATGAGAAGCTTCAGCTGTGTTATTTCAGTATAGTGGAAATTTTGTCCTCAGGCATAGTTGTTAGTGCATCAGCAGCAGCTACTAGTACTCATGCACTGTGTGTGTGTGTTCTCTTCTTTCCAGGGCAGCAGAAGCAGTGATAACGGGACATGCAGAAAATATTATAGCTTATCACATGAACAATATCTCTAACATCAAGGGTGGCAAGCCACAACCGCCCCCGGTAACAAAAAAATAATTTTACATTTTACTTTTTTTTTTTTTTTTTTTTTTTTTTTTAAATATCCCATTTATCAGAACAAAACCAGAAATATCAATTCTGTGTGTGTTTCAGAACAATCAACTTGCACCACACCGCATTGACTCCAAACAGCAGGGGCCATCATCCCAACAACAGCAGTCATCTCACCCCTCTGAACAGAACCACCAAGCAGCCTCCAAAGCAGCGCAGTCGGGCCAGTCACAGCAGCAGCCTCCAGCGCAACCAGTTCAACCTCAGCAGCCAGCCCAAGGGGCTAAACCAGCCAACCTTCTTCAGGATGGCCCACCATCTGGGGGCATGGACTCCAAGAGCCTCCCCAGCAGCAGCCCCCAGGATGGTGCTGGATCACATGATGGTAGTAATCCTGCAGGGATGCCTGGTAGCCAGGCTCCTAACCAGCCTCAGAGTGCTGGCCCTCAACAGGGCTTCCCATCCCTTGACCTGCCCAAAGGAGCAGATGTTAAGCTAACAGCCCAGCACCAGCAACAGCTAGCTCACGAGATCATGTCCAGCATGGGGGACAACCCTGAGGGTCTCTCCCAGGAACAGTTGGAGCACCGGGAACGTTCCTTACAGACTTTACGTGATATCCAGCGCATGCTGTTCCCAGACGACAAAGACATGGCCGCCATGGGGCAAGGGAACATGGGTGGACCCCCACCCAATGCTGCCATGATGGAGGGTGGGCCCAAGAAGCCTGAACAAGGGCCACTTCAGGCTATGATGGCCCAGTCCCAGAGCTTGGGAAAAACAGGCGGTCCTGGGGGTCCACGCCCAGATGGGCCTCCCTTTGGACCCCCAGGACCTAGAGACATGCCTTTCTCCCCAGATGAGCTTGGGCCTCCTCCACAAGGTCCGGGACCTATGAATTCACATCCAGGACCTGGTGGAGAGCATGGTGACCACATGACCCCAGAGCAGATGGCATGGCTGAAGTTGCAACAGGAGTTCTATGAGGAGAAGAAGCGCAAGCAGGAACAAATGCAGCACAGGCCAATGGGAGATATGATGATCCACCAGGGTGGCCCAAGGGGCATGATGCGAGGGCCACCGCCTCCGTACCAAATGAATCCTGGGGAAATGTGGGGTCCTGGGGGTCCAGAGCCTTTCCCTGAGCAAATAAACATGGGTCCCAGAGGAATGCACCCACACATGCAGAGAATGCCAGGTTTCTCTGGAATGATGAACCCAGATATGGAGGGAGGGCCTAATGCCATGCCTAGGCCTGGAATGAACTGGCCTGATGATATGCCCAAGATGGCGGATGGAAGGGGATTTCCTCCAGCTCAAGGGATGTTTGGAGGTCCTGGAGGCCGAGTGGAGAGGTTTCCCAACCCCCAGTCTGTTCAGGAGGCCATGTTCCATCAAGGCATGGGTGATAAGCAAGGTATGGGTCTACCACCAGGCATGATGATGGAAATGAACCGTATGATGGGGACCCAAAGACAGATGGAGCCTGGGAATGGGGCTGGCATGATGTTTCCCAGAATACCAGGTGAAGGTCCTATGAGCCCCTCTTCAAGAATGGAGTTTGTGAAAGGGCTGGGGCGTGACATGGGTGATTTCAGCATGGGACCTGGCAACCTCAATGTCAGTATGGGGCCCAGTCCTCAGATGATGCCTTCCAAAATGAGAGAGCCACCAATGAACATGAGTCCTGAAGAGATAATGAAGATGAGGCAAGGTGGAGGTCCCATGCCTGAGAACATGGGCCCACAGCAGAAGATGATGCAGGGGCCTCCCTTTCCTGACCAGCCTCACCCAGGTGACTTTAACATGGGACCCAACCGACAGTTTCCAGGCATGGGTCCTCAAGGACCTGTAAATCAAAGAGGCCCCAGAGGCGAACCGCCCTTTCCCCCTGATCAGCGAGGAGGCAATGTGGGCGGCAACGGTCGTCTTAGCCACATGCCCCCTTTACCTCCCAATCAGCCTACGAACAACTCAGGTCCTCCGCCCAACCAGAGGAACATGGGTCGCAAGCCTTCAGACCTGAGTGTCCAGTCCGGCCCGGCCAATTCGCCCAATGTCAACCCGCTTAAGTCTCCCACGCTGCGACAGGTTCAGTCGCCCATGTTAGGGTCGCCCTCGGGTAATCTCAAGTCTCCACAAACACCTTCCCAACTGGCTGGCATGCTCGGTGGATCCTCAGCAGCTGCTGCAGCTGCTGCAGCTGCAGCTGCTTCGATCAAGTCTCCTCCAATGATGGGTTCAGCTGGAGCATCACCCGTCCATATGAAGTCGCCCTCACTTCCTGCGCCCTCCCCTAGTTGGACATCATCGCCCAAGCCGCCTATGCAGAGTCCAGGGATCTCCCAAAATAACAAACCTCCACTAAGTATGACCTCGCCAAATATGATGGGAAATGTGGAGCAAGGTATGGCAATTTACTCATCTAATTTCTTTGCTTTTGTTGAACGGATGCTTTGCTTTCAACCAAGTCTTGTATAATTTAGGGCTTAAAATAGGATTGCATCCTTATTAGGATATGTGAGAATGTAATCTGTGCGTGTAAATTCATTACCTAATAATTGTCACATAACTTATTGTTTATTGCTTTATTCCTACTTTCTTCCCCTGTCCCATTCTGTTCAGGTGGGAATGCTCCTCCTTCTGCACCTCCTTCCAGTAGTTCTGCCAGCCAACCCAGCTCTATCAACGTTCCGGGAAGTCTTCCGTCCAGCAGTCCTTACACTATGCCCCCCGAACCCTCGCTACCCCAGAACCCTCTCTCTATCATGATGTCCCGCATGTCCAAGTTTGCCATGCCTAGCTCCACGCCCCTCTACCATGATGCCATCAAAACTGTGGCCAGCTCAGATGATGACTCGCCACCTGCGCGATCGCCAAACCTGCCATCCATGAACAATAATATGCCTGGTAAGAAAACACAAATATTTAATAGTTTATATACAGTACCTAAAAAGTAATGATAAACCTAATAAGGATTTTGACAGTTTCTGGTTGTGTTTGCTTTCATTGCATGAAAAGCCTTCAGTGTTACTGTATATTAGGTTGGTTGTCAAATCAGAAAAACCTGTATATTTGATCAAGCTGTAAACAAAATGTTTATTGGAACTGGAAATAAGACCAATGTCCATTTTACAGATTTTTTTTTTTTTTTTATGGGGACCAGAGACAAAACTTGAATCGGGGTCATACCGCTTAAGCTGTTTCTGGTTTCCTCTCTTGCTTTCTCGCTTCAGTATATATCCATAGTTTATGTTCAAATGTTCATGCCTTCATATGAAATGGATGCTTGCTATGCATTTGTTAGGCTTTAACGCTTGTGCTGTGCCACCAAAAGAGAAATTAAATGGCTTATTCTTCTGATGCAAGAGACCAGTTGTGTAGATTTAAAAGATGGTAATGGTGAGGAAGTGGTGAATGTCTTTTTTTTTCTCTAGTGCTTTGTACACCATTGGTGTTCTGTGCATATGTATGAATGTATTTATTAATTTTCAGTTCTTTTTTCATATTTGAAATTTGTGTATACTTTAGTCATTATTTGACTTATATATTGTACGTTTCAGTGTCTTTCTGCAGTTAGCTTGGGTACCTTGAAAGGCGCTTAATATTATTCCTACATAAATCACCTCTGAACTTTCTGTTTCTTTACTGCCCTGCTTGCAGGAATGGGAGTGAACCACCACCAAGGCCATCCACGTATGATGACTCCCAACTCCTCGGGACCCATGCCTTCGCTCAGCCCCATGGCCATGAACACTATGGGCTCCCAGCCTCTTTCCCACGGCATGCCCAATCAGATGCCCTCACCCAATCCTATGGGCCCCAACATGCCACCACACTCAGGACCCATGGGTCCTGGCATGATGGCCCATGGCATGATGATGCCCCCTGTCTCCCAAGACCCAGGCATGGGCAACAACCAGATGATGTCCCAAGGTCGCATTGGTCTCCCTCACAGAGGACAGGGCTTTCCCCCAGGGCAGTCACCGCCTCAGCAGGTGCCCTTCCCTCACAATGGTCCTGGGCCCCAGGGTGGCTTCCCACATGGACTGGGCTTCCAGGGAGAGGGTGGTCCAATGGGACGGATGGGGAACATTCCCCACGGACCCAGTGGGGATCCAGTAATGTGCAAGCCCAACACACCAGGGGGCCAGGAGTTTAACAACATGCCAGGTGTCTTCAACGACTCTGATTTACACGAGGTGATGCGGCCGGGTGCCTCGGGCATTCCTGAATTTGACCTCTCACGCATCATCCCTTCAGAGAAGCCCAGCCAGACTCTTTCTTACTTCCCCCGTGGCGGCGAGGCGCCTGGTGGAAAGCCTCCTCACTCTTCCGGCCCACCCGGCTTCCCCCCAATGCAGGGGATGATGGGGGAGGGCAACCCCAGGATGGGCCTCCCCATGCAGGGCATGGGAGGTCCCCCGGGCCCTGGCCACATGGGGCCCCAGGACATGCCCATGGGTAATCCCGGGCACAATCCCATGCGGCCGCCAGGCTTCATGGGCCAGGGCATGATGGGGCCCCAGCACAGGATGCTGTCGCCAAGCCAGCAGCCAGGCATGATGGGAGGCCCAGGGATGATGCAGGGCAAAGAGAGGCCAATGTATAACCATCCTGGTCCTGTGGGCTCCCCAAACATGATGATGTCACTACAAGGAATGGGTGGCCCTCAGCAGACTATGATGATGACTTCTCAGATGAGGCCTCGGATGGCAGCAGACATGGCAGGGATGGGCTTTAACCCGGGCCCAGGGAACCCTGGGATGATGTTCTAAGCTGCTACAAGGAACCAACAAGCCTCTGCCACAAATTAACGAACAATCCGGATACTGCAAAACCTGTGAAAATAAGGATTTTTTTTTTTATAAAAAGAAAGGAAACAAGTGCTATGTATGCCTGTGTTCTTGTAGTACAGTGTGTGGGAACTGGGACACTTGTTGCTTGAACACACCTGGTTATAAGGCTGATATAATCACACAAACACAAAAACGGGACACCTGGATGTATACACAGGGAATCCTCACCCTTGAGAATGGACGTCATTTTGCAGGTGGAGTCCTATGAGGGGACGTAATATGGCTGCACACTACAATAATGTGCTCTCCTCTTCGTTTGGTCCAGTTTTGGTTTGGAACATCAGGAATGTATTCGGATTCAGAGAAACAGACTCGCAGTAGGGTCTTTTTAGCCTGTTACTGTGTGGCCATAACAAATCCTCATTTGGCCACATACAAAGCCAACAGCAAACCAAGTAAAAGGATGACCTGAAAGTAGCGGTTTAATTGTTGTACTTTTATATAAAAAAATCAAAGGGAGGGAGGTATCTGAGCAAAAACAGTTGGAGAAAGAACACAAACTGAATGAAGTCATGGAAACGAGACAAAAAAAAGTCAAGGAACATTTTGTCACAAGTTGCACCGTCTTGGCTGTATGTTTACATCTCATCGCATCACTTCCCTCCGAGTCATGAAATGCTCTTTGTATGTGTGTACTGTACTTGTGTTGTTAAAGGGATTTTACCAGTGACTTCTATAGTTTTTTTCCATCTTCATTTGTAAAGGGGGGGGAGGTTTGGGGTGGCTGTTGGTCAATATGGTGCGACAAAACACCACCACAAAAATACTGTGTACCGTGGGGGCGAACAGAATATTTTAAATTTAATTTCCTTTGCTACTCCCGTGTATGATAAAACCAAACTAAGACCTCATACAGATCATAGTATTATTAAAAAAACAAGCACAAACAAGAATTAACTGTAAAGAATAAGAAGTGTTTTTTTTTTTTTTTTCTTTACTCCTTTTTTTATTGTAGAGAAAAACACTTTGACAACAGTCAGTGGGAGCAGTAATCTGATGTACTCCGCCAGCTTGGTTTCTGACTCATGATCCAGATTTTTCTGTAAACTGGATTGGGGTACAGGTGAGGGTGTGGAACTCCAGATGCTAGCAAGCCACCACTCAGCAGCACCTTGACATAAACTGCCCAAGTCAAGGTGTCCCTCAAAGACCGCAAGCGTAAAGTCCCTGTTGGTGGGCACCTGGGAGAATGCAGAGGGGAATGGTTAAATCAAACATCAAAATTACTATAGCCGACGGCTATGCAGTGCAGCATTGGATTACTGATGGGTGGCAATTTTTTTTTTCTTTTCTTTTGTAGAAAACAAATGATGAAAAACAACAGAAAAAGGTAATAGGTTGTCCTCATGTCTCCAGCCCTCCTGTGTTGATGCTTGTCATGTGTAACTCCATTGAATTTGGTACTGAACCACTTCCTAAGGCTGGGCTGTGGTGTTGGAAGACAAATAAAATATATTGTTTGGTATAAAGTGTCAGGCAGCCCTGTGTCTTTCTCTTACATGTGTAAATGGTCCTACACTTCCCCCTGGTGGACATTTACATATGTGCAGCATGAAGTTGGGTGCAGTCTGAGATGCTTGGTCAGTTTTTAATCTCCGTTTACTGAAGGGACTAGAAAAACATGCATTCATGTTTAAAACCACTTGGGCAATTTAATGAATGGTTTTCTATGGTTTTTGTATCAGGATGTCAAAAAAGCATGTCAATTGCTAAAACAGTTCCCAAAAGAGCTTAGGATGTAGTGTCAGTCTAAACTGCTGTGCTTTTAAAGCTGTAGTTGATTCAGTGACTTCGAGAAATCACCCTCACTGATTGGCTTAGGGATGCTTTTTGAGAACGTCCCCCTTGTGTCTCCAGAGTATTGCTTGGCTTTCCAACCCATGCTTGGAATAAGCCTGGGAATTCGGCTCCATCCCATTCCACTTCTTCTCCCTCGGCCGCTCACAAGCTCCTCCAAAATGGCTCAGGCACCGTGGTTCTATAATTACCCGGCGTTCCATAGGGACACATGGTAGAGAGAACTCTGTGCTGCGTGGCTAATTTTAGGACAGGGCAGGATTGTTTAGCAGCTGCAGAAAGACGAGCGCATCCATTTCTGTTTCCCTGCTGTTCCAGTGCCCAGATGAGCATGCATGACCTTTTTAACATTGGAGGAGAATTAAGATAAAGATGTAAATGATTCTCCACGCAAATCTGAACAACACGGAAAGAATGGGATTAAGGCATGTCTCCATCTAGTGGTAGATGGGAATGCTTGGTGGTAATGAAATTTTAGAAGTTTAAAGGTGCTAAAACAAAAGATTTTAACAAGACTGAACAAGATGAATAGCTGTTTGATTATATCAGTAATGCAAAGAGAAACAGGCATTCCTTTATTTAATGGAAACCTTGAATGTGGCTCATTCATAAATCTAAATGACGGAGTAGCATAGAATTAAATGTAGAGTTCTTGTGATCTCAGTTCAGCTGTGATAAACATTTCAAATCCGAAATATGAGACAAAACCATTGAAAATGAACATAAATAGTGCAAATACCCCCCTCCCAAAACACACACACACACACACACCCCACACATACACTGGTTACATCTGGAAAATGAAGGCAGTGCATTGATTTTGATAATATAATAAAGTTGTAATACAGAAATGATATTGAAGACCAACTTCAGAGCAATTACCAGTTTCATATGAATAAAGTAACACAAACTATGAAAGCCTGAGATTAAGCACAGTAACAAACTAAAAAGGAAAGTTATTTGAGACCATTAATGCCTCTGAGGAGCTCCACTTCTCTCAGTACACAGGTTCTGGCAATTTCTAGTCTTTCTTGTCTGGCAGTGATCTCTATCTGTGAGCGCTCGCCTGTGCCACTGGGTCCATACTGCCTCGTCCAATCACAGTTAAGGTCCCTGGTGTCACCACAATCTCATGGCCTTTTATTGCCTCTCCACATAAGTAGGCATGTCTTGCACATTTCAAGGATGTTAGGACTGCAGCCACTTTCCCACAATTGGTCTGCAACTGCCTTTCGAATCTTGCACATACAGTATATTGCATACAAGCAGTAACACTTCACCGAAGGGCAGTCTTCATAAGACTACATGACTGTGGATGGAAATGTTCAAAAACATTTGTAAAGGCTTTTTCCCCACAACTGATAGTTCTCATAAAGGCCGCTTTTACCAGTTGTGGTGTTATTTCACCTCAGCAAGTGTTAGAACAACTGATGGTTGTTGCAACAAGCCTTTATTAATGTTGATGTAGATTTGTAATTTAATTAAGAACTTGTATCTTGAACACTGCCCATTAGTACAGTGTTGCCTTGTCGCTCATAAACCATGTCTTTGACTTACAGCAGATGACTTGACATCTTTTGGACCTTCATAGAACGAGATGTACCAGCTCAGTTCAATGGATGGACCAGTGCTAGTGTGCAAAGTGAAATGCTGGTAGTGATTTTTAACACCATCTTATGGCTTGTTTGCCAAACTATCACTTAAACTCAAATGTAGTCAGTTGAAGTATGAGGACAATGTATCAAACGGGTATGGGGAACTAATACTCATCCACTTAGTACATATCTTGAATTGCTTTGAGATGTCAAACAAAGGGCTTAATCTCAAATAGACTTGATTGCGTAGTTTCTGACGTTGTCTGTAAAGACGGACAAAAGTGCAGACAAAATTGAAGCTTCATTATGGATGCTGCTACTGGTTTTGACTATGGAATGTACTTTTGTTCATTTTTTTTAGGTCCCCATGTTCACTACATTACCCTTTGGCAAACAGATGCCAAGCATCTCTACATTTGAGGTCAAGACTATACTGCCAGATCATCTGGCCTCACTCTGCTGCTCGTTCCACTGCTCTTGCTGAACCGGCGTTTGTCGATTAAAAATCCATTGCTCAGCAGCACAGGTGGAGCACACAAGTTGGGCGTGTCCACAGGTTCCTGGGAGAAGCTCATCTTGAGGAAGTCTTCTGCCACCAGGTTGTCATCATGGCCGCGATGGCGCTCCGTCACCATGTTGACAGAGTTCTGTTGGTGCGCCAGATGATTGTTGAACTGTGGGCAGCTGGGGTGAGCATGTGTCCGTAATGAGTGGGGAGACGGTGAGGATGACGCCAAGCACTCGTTGAAGTCGGGAGGTGGGGTGCGGGCTCGCTCTGGTGTGGGAAGTTCTGGAGAAGTAGCGGCCACCGTTGAGAGCGTGCCTGATCTCTGCTGCTTAGAGGCCTGGTGGTCCCTGACGCACCTTTTGCACTGCTTCCAGGCCAAGTGGTAGAGCTCCAAGATGCTCAGAAAAAGCGACACAGCCGCCACCACCAGCATGAACACAATGAAAACGTTCTTCTCTGTTGGCCGCGAGACGTAGCAGTTGACCGGGTGTGGGCATGGTGAGCCCTTGCACACATAGAGTGCCTTGAGGAAGATGCCGTAGATCATATACTGCACCACGATAAAGATGACCTCCATCAGGCTGCGGATGATGATGCTCAGGACGTAGGTCTGCAGCAGCGCGCCCCTCAAGCGCACCTTCACTCCACCCTCATCCTTTCCGCAATCCTTCTCTTCCTCAGGGTACTTCTCCCCAACTCCTCCTCGACCTCCTCCGCCTCCTCCCCCTCCCCCTTCTCCCCCACCTCCCTGGTCCTCCTGCTCCTTCTGCCTCCTCTTCTCGTCTCTGCGGACGGTATGCATGGCATGGCCCATGTAGATGAGGGAGGGCGTGGAGACGAAAACGATCTGCAGCACCCAGTAGCGGATGTGGGCGATGGGGAAGGCACGATCGTAGCAAACGTTCTCGCACCCGGGCTGCTCAGTGTCACAGTTGAAATCTTCCTGCTCGTCACCCCACGACGACTCGGCAGCCGTGCCCAGCACCAGGATGCGGAAGATGAAGAGGATGGTGAGCCACACCTTCCCTACCGAGGTGGAGTGTTCCTGCACCTCTTCCAGAAAGTTTCCCAGCAAGCTCCAGTCAGCCATAGATGATCAGATAGGGCCTGCTAGAAAGATGTAGGAATACAAGGCATCAGCCGAACAGATGATACAAACACTTTTTAAAAATAACTGTTGACATGTTTGCCTTGGTGTCCTGATCCTGCCTGTTTCTTTTTAAGTGCCTTGTGCCTTTAGCGGCCAAAGACAACCAAGGTCAACAGTGAGACAGTGTTGGAAATTTTGGACCAACCATTAACCAATGTTGAACCATTTCAGAGCAAAATGTGACCTTTCCTATTATGCATGGTTAAGAAGCTTCCAATATTACAGGGGTGGAGAATTCTGCATTTTTGTGCACTTTTTAAACTTTCAACTCATAAGTTGACAGGTTTAGTTGGTGTGTGAAGAAACTTGTTCAATAAAGAAATTCATGAGTGTGAAGAACTTTTTAAAGTAGACCAGTCTTATCCACAAAAAGCTGGTGTGGCGGCAGGTTTTCTTTCAAACGCATAAATGTAAAGGTTTTATAGCAATCTACAACAGTGGAGGTCCTTTAAACTTAAGAAAGGTTCTTTACTCACAAATCTCATTTACAAAAATGGTTCTCCATTTAAAGCTTTATTGGGGAACCAAAAATGGTTCTTGACTTGCATTGTGCAAAGAATTTTTTTTGGTTCTTTTACTCTAAACAGTGTGGGCTGATGCACAACTTTGTCATTATTTTATCACATAGTAGACCTTTTGTAAGATAACTCATTTTTCATGGGTCATGCAGACCATATAAGAGTTTGGCCAATATTTTTCTGGCATCGTCTCATACAATGCTATTTATGGAGTTTTATTTGACTTTTATTATGATATACTGTTCTCATCTTTGCCTGTGTGTGTGCAGTCGTAGCATAAGCAGTTTCCTCCGAGATCAATAACGTTTTCTGATTCTGACATATACCACTACTGTCGTCACACAATTTGCAGCATCCCAAGAGAAGAAAGAGTTATAATGATCTTGCGAGATCATAAACGTTAGATCAACCTCTAATGATCCAGGCGTTAAACAGTGGAACACTTTATGCCAGTATGGGCTATGGATGAACCTTCCCATGCCCTTTTTCCATAAGCATATAAATGTGCCTATATTTAGCATGTGTACAGTTCTTAAACTGTATATTTTGCTTTAGAGCTGGAGAACTCTTTGCTGCCCAGTACAGTATGTGGGAATGAAAGGCAAACATGCAGAAGAGGGTGCATTAATAGCTGTGTGTGTGTGTGTGTGTGTGTGTGTGTGTGTGTGTGTGTGTGTGTGTGTGTGTGTGTGTGTGTGTGTCTCAGTCTGGTTATACTTTTACCTTCTGCATAAACTTTTTCCCATACACTCAAGTGTTTAAGACTCTGGGAAATGGACTGTCAGTTTTAAGGAAGTCTAAAAATAAACACGGAGCCAAATCCATCATATTGCTTATCTTTTCCTGACTCTGCTTTTCGGGGGGTAGGTGCCTCTGCAGCCTGTCGCTGAGACACTTCTTCCTAGACAGCAAATGTAGGTGAGCACCAAACTGACCATTCCGAACTGATGTGATTTTGACACCAATGACAATATGACAAATTGTGAATGGAAGTTAACGTGTTCAGCTAACTAGCCCAGAACATCAGTCAACATTTGTGGCTCCCCGCTGGTGGAATGAGTTGAGCCGACCAGAGCAGCAGAATCTCTCTCTATCTTCAAAAACCTCCTGAAGACTCATCTGTTCAGAGAGCATCTCATCTCCTAACGCACTTGTATCTTCTTGCACTACTCTTACATAAAAATTTTAGCACTTAGAACTCTCCCCTGGTTCTCACACTGTCCTGAAACTTGAGTGTTTCCTCGTATTGTAAGTCGCTTTGGATAAAAGCGTGGGCCAAATGAATGTAATGAAGTGTAATGTGACATTTCTGATCATTGTCACCTGGGTGTCATTCTTCATTTCTCTAAGGACCTGAATACTTGTCCTACCCCTGGGGTACAGGCTCTGCTACAGTGTGAGATATTTTGGTATCGTACTAAGAAGGAAGCAGCATCACTCTGTTGCCATTGACCTTCTTCTACATAACTCTCCCTGCCCTCTTCTTTCTGTGAATCACACTCTGGAGGGACTGGTGTGTCTATGTGCTGTCATCATTCTCTGTCTCTCTCTGGAATCTCACTGTACCACTGGGAGAAGCTGTTTTCACTCTTACACAGAGAATTCCAACTAAACTACTTCCATCTCTACGGGTTTGTTTCCCAGACTGGGATTTGTACAAAGGCATTAACAAAGTCAATGTCAGAAATTTGCTTAGATTTACATAGAAACCCAGTCTCTTGAATATTGCTTAATTTTGCACATTACATTTTTCTTTATTTTTAAATTTTCAAAATTTGAAAAACTTTGTGTTATCTTTTTTCCCCCAAGTTTATAGGTATATAGTATTTTACTGAAAAGCAGTTAACATTAAATTTGAACATAAATTTAATGGGCTCTTAAATGGCACAACCATCTCCATCACGATGCACTGTCTATTGTAAATCACTTTTGCTCTTTTGATTAAGCGTACATCTTCTTGCACTACTGCCTACAAAAAGATTTTTGCACTTAGTACTTTCCTCTGGTTCTCACACTGTCCTGAAAATTGAGTGTTTCCTCAAACTGCAAATCGCTTTGGATAAAAGTGGCTGCCAAATGAATGTAATGTAATCTAAGCATCGCAATGTCAGTCCCTGGCGATGCCACACCCATCTTGGGCTGGGAGTCTCTGAGTGATCTTTCTGGGTGGGTATGATGACCTTCTCTCTCCCCCATAACTCAGAGTGATGTCTGTCAGTACCACTGTCTGTTAGCTGCTGTAACAGAATTGGAATTCAGTGTTCTCTCCTCCAAGCACATTGAGCTGCCCAATGACATTAAATTAGCAGCAGTACAAAAAAAATGTAGTGGTGCTTTACATGACTTGGAGGAGGCATGTGCCAGCCTTCACCCTCCCAGTGTTGGTGGTATTGTGTGATTGGGCTGAATTTGACATGACTAAGTTGTGGAGAAAACCGGAAAAAAAAATCCCATTCACAAAGTATTTTCTCTCTCCTCTCTCTCTTTCTTTCTCTCTCTTTCTCCCCATCTTTCTCCCTCTTTCTCTCTCTCTCTCTCTTTCTCTTTCTCTCTCTTTCTCCCCATCTTTCTCTCCTCTCTCTCTCTCTCTCTCTTTCTCCTATTTGTCTCTGTCTCTCTCCTGTCCCTCTCTCTTTCTTTCTCCCCACTCTCTCTCTCTCTCTCTCTCTCTCTCTCTCTCTCTCTCTCTCTCTCTCCTCTCTCTCTCTCTCTCAGAAAGTTTAGAGCTGCAGCCTCAAGGGAGTCCTCTCAAGGGAGCTGGTGGGAAGAATTTGGATAGAATCCTCTCAGACCCTTCCTCACATGCCAATGTGGATGCATACACTTGTGTGCGTCCATGTGGGAGACAGTCTCTCAGTGGGAGGTAATGAAAAAGATGTAGAAATAACGAGCTGAGGAGTGTTTACAGCTCCCCACTTGATGCTCTTGTAACAGTCGTTCCGTTTACTTCAGCAATGAATCAACCTGGACGGCACCGCGCCCCGTCTCAGCCTATAAAATCTGTAGGAAAAGACAGATGCTAATGAACTGCTCTGGCAGAACAATAACATTAAGTACGTTAGTCTCATCAACATATATTGCACGTCTTGGCCTCTTCATGCATGAACCTAAAGCTTATGAAGAAAATCACATAAGTTCTTCCATTGTCAGGTTTTTGATGCATTCAGTTAATGACGGAAGTGAATGAACTACAGATCTGGCAACAAATGTGGAAACCGTCCAGTAGACAGGCTGACCCTAGTGGCACGGAAGCCCACTTGGAGACTTGTTCGGTGGGGTACGAGCCACCATTCTGCTCCCCTCCCTTGGAGGAAGCAATGTCAAACAATATAATTTCCCTCTTACACGGCACTTAAAAGGAAACTGGCAGGGATCGGGACGCCAAGGCCAAAAAGGGCAACGCTTAGCACTTACAAACAAGAGCCCACGCAAATGTCAACCCTCTGTTTAAAAACAGCTGTTAACAACACGGTAGAGTCATGCGAACGGTGAACAATGGAGTAAGTCTCGAGTCTCATAATAGTCAGTTAATGCTGCTTTTCTTTGTAACATTCTTCTGCCTGATGGTAGGCTCCTGGCCAAATTCCCACCTAATGTAAAATTGGGATGGAGTGGGAAAGTAGCATAGTACCATAAATGTATTATGAAATATTACTGTTACTTACTTACACCACCCGAAATAATCAATGTTTCCACAGGTGTCTCTATCGCTCGATCTCTACTGAGAAGAGTTCGTCCTAAATTACCTGGGATGAAGAATCAGGTACACCTGCATTTGCCCTTCGTCAGCTCTCTCTCCAAAACAGCATACCTATGATCTTTATTTGTCTGGGGGGCTTCTGGGGAGGAAGGGAACGAACCACACACCCTTCTCCCTCTCTGTTTTCCCCTTGCTAAGAGAACAATGCTCTTTTTTTTGCAGCAGGAGAGAGTCTGCAGACAGAGACGGGGGCTGTAAGGCACTAGGCTGCCGAGACCTGAAAAGGGGCTCAGAACACAGCAGTGGAGAAACCAGGCGTTTCCGTTTGGTGTGTTTTTAATACTGTCTGGGTTTGACTTGCTGCAGTGACAATGGACACAGTAAGGGGAGGAATATACAGTCGTAACTGTGGACAGAGCTTCCAGAGACCTTTTGTGTTGGGTTAAGAAAACTAAATGAGCTTCTAACTTTGATTTCACCAAGCCGAGGACTAAAAGCAGCTCAAATAAATATGAGCCCAGGTCCGACAAGGTCTGACAAGGTTAAGCCTTTTTGTCTTCTGTAGAAGACAAATGACTAATGAGAATACGGAGACACAGTTTTTCCTCCATGATTGAGTCTAGAACAGCTTTTGCCTGTAAGTTCTTCTAGAATGTAAAAACAGCTTGAGCTTTCTAAGTGGTCCCAGAAATGTAAGGCCGGGGTTAAAACGGGCATGCGTGCTGCATACTTTGGTATTCTGGTTATTTAGCAACTGTCCAAACAGTCATATGGGAAAGCTTGAACATGCCGGGACAAATAACAAATGTTTTCTTGATTTGAATCTCACTGCGAATCAACTTTTTTCCAGCAAAGTTTAGTGCAGTTTCTTTTATTTGCCCAGTTTAACATACTTGAAAAAAGAAGGCATGAAGCGTGCCATTAAGCATGATTTGCATAGGCCACACTTTGTGTTAAATTCAGCAAATAAAGAGTAATTGTGCAATAAATTGTGATGAAGTGTACTTATTTTCACTTAGAGCAACAAAACATGGCATTTGTACAGGGTGCCCAAACTCCATATGACTGTATGCAGCAACATTCAGTAGGAGTCATCAAGTAAATCTCTCAGACATGAATATTATCAGTATTTACAAAACATGGTTCTGAAGGATTCAGGACCTAGATCAGCATTTCTGCGCGACTGAGCTGTGTGAATTCCAGGGCTGGATGTTATTTTTGGAAGGGCTAAATACTGTTATGTTAACATCCTGAGTTTTGGCCTGTGCTCATTTCTGTGAAGGCTTGGGACATACAGGGCTCATCTCAGCTGCCAAAGCCAACTGATTTCTTTAACTTTAACAAACTCTATCAAAGTGACCAAGCAGTGCATTTGATTTTTAACCCCTACATTCAGTCTGCACTCAGACTGAGCATTAATATGAAGGTGGAACTAAGACGAGCTGAAAATTCTCCCAAAATTCTAACCCAACTCATACATATAAAAGCAAAATACATTTTTACCAATACAAATTCTTAAATGGTGAATAGTATGGTTCTAGGAAAAATCTTTAATTGGTGCAGAGTTGGGTAGAGGTTCTTAAAGCTCATCTTTAAATCCCACTTCTCTGAGGTCACATCCGTTGAAAGGTTCTTTAGAGAGTGAAAAGAGGTACTTCCATAAATGTCTCATTCTGCCCCATCGGGGGCTATTCGGATGATGCCTTTTTAAACGTGAAGCTCGTAGCATCTCTTGGTTAGACAGAAGCCAGATGCGTTTTTTAGAGGGCGGATTAAGAAGTCATTCAAAGTAGCAAGTTTGAATGACAATTACAAGTACGGCGACATAAAACAGTGACTTGTAAGATGAATGATACACATTTTAATAATAAATTCACTTTTCCTTGATGTTGGATGAGTGACTGACAGGAAGGAAGCCAACTTCAATATTGACTGGTCAACTACAATGCTGTCATGTTCCACATTGCTCCATAGGCAGCGATGAAAAGAAGTCAAGTTGAGAGAGTTTGAAAAGTTGTCTAAAGACCCCTTTGAAAACAAACCTGATTCAACTCATTAGCTAATTAGCAAGGCCTTAATGAACTGAACTGAGTGCTATAAGTGGGGAAAACACTCTGGCCTCGAAGGAGCCCAGTTTGACATGCCTGTTCGATGGCATCACTCAGACAAACATCTTATTTTAACAGTGTAACTGATTATATGATCCAGTCACTTCAGCTCTCTCAAATTCATACTTCCACTTAGTGATTTCCCAACACTGACCTAAGAACAGTTTTGTGTTTCCTTCAGGGACTGTTTAAAGTTAGATCTTGTACAAGAGAAGCCTGTCCCTGATCAGCGTTTGGGGCAAACGTCTGTATGAAATGTCCCAGATTCATGCACACTGGCGTTCTCGTTCCCCTGACGCCTTTACTAGCTCCACTACCCTAATAAATATTTACATCGTCCTGTCCTACTGTCCCAGTCTGTAGCCCCTTTTACAGTAAAACAAGTGTACGAGCAGAAGAGCTGGGGGCTGACAGGGCTTATAAGAAGAAATGCTTGAGTGTGTGTGTGTGTGTGTGTGTGTGTGTGTGTGGGTATGTGTGGGTGTGTGTGTGGGTGTGCATCTGTTGAACTGCTGAGCTGATACCCCGATTGAAATAGCAGGAGGGGGATATTGGGTTACTAATTACAGTATAAAGTGCATAAAACTACGTTGCTAAGCTTAAACTGTGTTACAGGATATGCTTCACGTAAAGCTATGATGGGCTTTTATACGTGTGTGTGTGTGTGTTGCTTGTACTGAAATACTGTCTTTGGAATGATTGCATTATATTGACATGGTGTCTATTTCCAGACATTTGTGTATTTTTTCAAATCCAGTCGAACACAGAAACTGCTTTGAAGTCGAAGTCTGAGAGAGTAGAATACACATTACAGATTAAAGACATTAACTTTCATGCTCAAGCAAAACCTGATTGTATTCTAAAAGTGGAATACAGTGGGACGTGGCAGAAGTGAGTTTTTGAGGTTTAAATTGGTGTAAAATATATATTTGGTTCATTTGAACTGATCCTTTGCGTTGTATTGTTTAAAGTATTTGAGTTAAATAATAAAACAGTCGCATGGACAGACTAGTTAATACAATGCAATAATCTTCTTCACCTTTATACCTTTTTTATCTCTTTTGTTCAGCTGAAGCAGGAAGGGTTGAAAGAGTGCAGTTAAACCAGGTACATGCTTATTTAAAAATCACTGTCTACTGTTTATGTCCTTCCATATCTGGTTTATTTAATATTCTGGCTTGTTTGCACTTTATCTTAATGCTTTCTCTGGTGTTTATGCTTTTAGACCTAATGCTGAGCCGAGTCACCAACACAACGGCAGTAACTAAGACAAACACTGAAGTGTTACTGGAAATGCACCTGTTCGACACACAGTTCCTGGCTTTATTAGTAGACGCTCTGAATTGTTTTTCAGTACTTTATTTCTTTCAAATGGTAAGAAAACCATAACTCGATTGTCTCGTCTGAATAATGAACTCATCTGTGAGTTTAAAGGGCAGAAGCATGGCCCTTAAAAACTTCCCAAAAGGGAATCCCACAAATTGTAGGGAGAAAAAAAGGAAGGGAATCAATTCGTATCACGAGTTAAAAAAAAAACTAAAAAATGGTTTTAACTTAATTTTCAAATGTGGAAGAATTTTCTTCCATTGCCAGAAATGTATTGAAATGATTCTGAGTCGAATAAAACCAGTTCAGCTGATTGTTACCACCTGAAGTAATTTTAGGTTTACATTTTTACAGGGCACAATTAATACAATAGGTTAAATGAATCAGTGTTTGCAATGATTCATTTAACATGAATTTTTTGCAGTCCAAACCATGACTATTCTGTAAATGATAGATACTAATATATATTAATAATTATATATTATATATAACCACATATACTTTTATAATATATATAATTGAATGTATTAACATATACATAATTATTATGCTTAACTTCAAGAGCACAAACACTTATATATGTCAATATATTATATATAACCATATATACTATTTTACTTATATATATATATAATAGTATATATAGTGTATATATACATATATATATGAGTTTTATTTTCCTTTGTGTGAAGGAAGAGCAAGCCATGCAGAATCACTACGTGGTCTACGCTACCTTGGTGACCTGCTGTCTCTTTCGGATGGATGGATCCCTCCTAAAAATCAGACCACTGGGCAGAAGTTTCTGTCAGGTGACTTCCGTAGATCTCTATGAAATCTGTCTCAGCGAAGAAATTGCTCCAGGCTGTCTCACACCTACAGTCTCTGACTTGTAGACCCTGTAATGAACTTCAAAGACCTCTGTGCTCAAGCTGGTGCCTCTATGATGACTCTATCAGTTTAAGTGTAATGATGGGGAGTCGTCTGAGATTAGCACCCAGGGCAAAATGTTTCTCGGAGCACAAAGCGCCTGACAAAAGGCAGACAGAGTAAGGCAGACGGACTGTCTTCTCGCTCCTCTGCTATCGAGACGGATCGTTAAATGTCTCTCGGTAGTAGAACAGAGGGAATTAGCACAAGTTTTGCTCTGATTCGAGGAGGTTGAGACTGACACTTTCTCTGGGTGTGGGTGAAGGCAGTGTGTCCCTCTTCACCTGCAGTCTCCACTGATACTCAGGTAGAGGGCTGGATGTTAGGCCGTCAGCACTAATGTGGATGGATCGTCCCTGGTCTCTTCTTCTGTCTTTGTCAGCAGAGGAATAGATGTCTTCTGATCCTCAGATTGATGGACAAGACAGGCTTTCGGTTCCTCTTTGCTCACACAGAGGCCGAGAATGGATGTCTTCCTTTGTTTGCCCTTAGAGGGATCAAACCGCTCTCTTTCTCCTGAAAGTTGGCCTCCTCTGACCTGGGCAAAGAGAGGAAGACAAATGTTCCTGATGTGCTTGATGGCAAGTCTTTCTTATCCGAGGTGAAAAGATATCTTCATCACTTCTCTGAGGCAGACTGTTAGTCTCACTCTGGTCTGGCTGCAGAGTCAGTGGACGATTCCCCTTCTTCTCTCTTCACTTTGGGAAGTTCTTCTTTGCTTTCTCTACAGGCTGTCCAAGAAACGTATCCTCGGCTGGTGACTCGAGACGTAGGCTCATCTGGAAGAAAGCACGGCGTGACTCAATCTCCAACTGATGATAAACAGAAACAGCTGCTCGCTGAGCCGCACTTCGGACCAATATGGAAAGTGCACCCATAGGCATTAGGGCGTTGTAATAAATACAAGCAGCCTTTTCCTCCTCCCTTGCCCTCCCTCCTTAACTCCTTCCCTCTCTCTGCTCCCCCCCTTTCTCGTCCTTCTCCTTCCTCTCTCCAGTTGGAGTGCCCCCCTCCTGCATGCCTGCCCGATGCTCTATTTTAGTTTAGGCGAATATCTCTGCATCAGTAAAGGAAGTGAGACTTGTATTGGGAAAACAATGGGAATTCTACCTAAGGCTCCCAGTCCCAGGATAATTACTTCTAGCTCAAGCTGATTAATCAGATTTTCACATAACATGAGATGCACCACCATAGCTGACCACACAGACAGTGTTTACCTGTAAATGTCTTAACACAAAATGCCAACATTTTACCTTGTAATTTTACAAAATTTTTCAACGCCCTTTTCACATGATGAGATTACGTCCTGGTCCACCAGCACACTTTGTATTTGCTAGAACAAGACCCTTTCTTTTTTTGACAAGATGTTCTCAGCTCATAAAAGCAACCAAGAGACGGCAAAATCCAACACAACAAATGTGTCTTTCATAAACCTCTATGGATTATTGGTGGCTTGGTTTTTATTTCAAGCACATGGTGAGTCCACAGATTTGGCTCAGGGTGTTGCGGAAAGGACAGACATGCC
This sequence comes from Brycinus macrolepidotus, assembly GCA_037974445.1. Lineage (NCBI taxonomy): Eukaryota > Metazoa > Chordata > Actinopteri > Characiformes > Alestidae > Brycinus > Brycinus macrolepidotus. Next base: position 23,107,477 of record JBBPCZ010000089.1, on the reverse strand, counting down.
ATGTGACCCGGTTAGCTGGGGGCTGGCAATCATACACATGAAATGCAGTTTTGTCTGTTAATTCTCCATTTGCCTTAATCTTTCTTGGTTATCACAAGACAGGGCATGACGCCTTGGTACATCTATCCATCATCGGGGCCTGCTGGCCTTTCTGGGAACAGCTTAATGTTGGCATTTGCGAAAGCAGTTGGTGAGACGTGCATTTCTTTATTAGCCACACATTTATCTACTCAGTAATCAAAACCTTGATTAGGCAGATTAAGAACTTCTTTGTGTTACTGCTGCACCACAAACTGCTCATGTGACAGCCAATTGCAAAACAAATCTGCAAAATTCAGTCAGACATGCATCATGGCACGATAACAAGGAGCACAAAATGAGATAATAGGGAAAACTAAAACTGGAGTTTCTTTTCTTGTGCATTTTAAAAAGTTAAAATGTTCTTTAAAATAGTTTCGTCTCAGTTACTCTTTGCTTGCAGCGATGGTTTGGAGAGAAGTGTGACCGCAGCACTCATACTTGTCATCAGCATCCCTGATGACTCCAGACACCTCTTTTATCGCGCTTCTTCGGTCCTAGTTATACAGACAGCGATAAAATGCCTTCTGCTTCATTTGTTCCCGTCGTCAGCGAGGGCGTGAACAATGTTTGCCCGGCCATGTGCCCAAATCAGGCCTGTACTGGACAGAGGTTAAAACCTTGTATAATTCCAAGGACATAATAGGTGCAATGTGTAGATGTTCCCAACACCCTTAATTAAAAGAATATGCCACAAAAAGGTTCTTTGATCGATGTTATAGGAGAACTCTTTTATTTTAGCTTGGCTCTAACATTGGGGGATCATGAGTTTGATGCCACAGCCATCTGTGGCCAGGAGACTAAAAGAACTGTCTCTGCTTTCTCTGGGTGGGATGGATCAGAATCCCGGAGAAAACTGCTTATGTTACGACTGCACAGACACGCAGACACAGAAACAAGAACGATATAAAATACAAAGTCTAAATAAAAACTCTGCAGAAAATACTCAATATGAAATACACTATTTTTATTTTATTTACTATATTGATCCTGGAGGAAATTACTTGAGTCCTCTGTATTTAACCCATTCACCAAGTGAAGCAGTGCCAGCAATGCAGCGCCCGGGGAACAGTGTGTGGGGATGATGCCTTGCTCAAGGGTACCTCAGTAGTGCCATTAGTAGAGTCCTGGGATTCAAACCCATGACCTTCCAATTGCAGGGGCAACTCCCTAACCACTAGGCCACCAGCTGTGCTATATACACAAATGTTGGGTATAAATACTATAGATAAATAACTTAAAGCTATGTGAATTACTAATAACACAGATGATGATAGGAGTCTGTTATTGCATGCAGTAGAGATCAGCAGTATAGAAGTAATATTAACATAAGTAGTTATATTCAAAACGTAAGACTATTGCACATAATAATACAAAACTACACACAATGATAATGTTTTAGCACCCAGTAAGAAAACTGCACAGTATTGCACATTATAACTATTGAACATAATAATAACATGATAATGCACTTAGTGCTAATGATGACCCTCCCTCTCCCCCATTGCTCCGTCAGCGTGGTACTAGCCAGCAAGGACTTGGAGGAATTGGAGGTTAGTTTTCTAAATCAAGCATGTTGAGCAAATTGGGTAAAAACGCTCCCCCAAAAAGGTTCTTTGCACTCATACATCTCATTTACAGATATGCTTCATCTACAAGCAAAAGGTTCTTCAGGATACTAAAAATGGTCTTCAGTGGCATCTCGCAAATAACCCTTTCTGGCAATTTTTTGTTAGTAAGCACTCTTTTTTTTTTTTTTTTTGCAATTCTGCATCTGCTATTGAGCAAAACTGAGGACGATCATTGTCATCTGTGTCTCCTTTAGGTTCCCACAACCCAGTGTGCACAAAAACATGCCATTTCTAGCTCGCTGACCTCTCATGAACCCAGGTGACCTTACTCCAGTTTCCCTGCACAGATGACTCTGCACCTGTTTATTGTGTTCAAAAAGCAGACTCTTCTTTCCTTTATTTCAATATCCCTCTGTTTGTCTTAGAGCTGGACCTCTGTCGCTTTTGTAGCAGGTGAGCGGATTACTCTGCTGAAAAGCTAAACCAAACACGTCTTTAATATCGCTAGTGTTTTAGCAAAGTGGACAAAGAAAAGAGGGCGACCCCTTGGTGTCTCTCCCCGTCTCACTCAGTGTGTCCCTGCCACCATCCATTCTTTTCTTTACCCTTCTGGGACAATGGAGAAAAAAGATGACTGCCCTCTGTACTCAGCAAAACTCTTTATTTCATCCATCTCCTTGCTCACAATGGTTGTGCTGATACTTCAGATCAGTGATCCTTTCCGAGAATTGGCGTCTGAGCCCTGTTTTAAGATTCAAAGGTCAGAGGTTAAAAAAACCCCAGACAAATACTGGACTCGGTCAGCTCTGGAGCTGGAGGTTGCTAACACAAGCTGTAATTGTAAGTATTCAGAACGCCAATATCATTGTTTTTCATTTTTAATTTTTTTGTTATGTAGTTCATCGTCGCTCCTGCGTGGATAAGTTTTATTCAAGGATAGAAAATACACTGGAGCGTGTACTGGGACACAAACGTGCCCATGCAGGATTTGAGCCTTACGGTCAGACCTGCTAGGCCCATTACTATAAATCAGTTCCTTTCTTTCAAATGTTCTTTACACATCATCGGTACTTTCTTCAGACACTCCAGCCAAAATAAAAAATGAAAACATTGCTACATCTGTAAACATGCCGCCTTGTCTCCTACTTGAGAGCTGCAGTACGGGTAGATTTTTTGGTGCAAAATGTTTTTTCAGCTACCTGGCTAATGCAGAAGGAACTATAGTTTACAGCAAGAATCCGCCTTTACAAGGACAGCGATGATCATTTAGAAAGTGACAATGTTCCATCTTTAAATGGTTGCATACAGAATCCCACAACCCTCATCCTTTCAGAACTCCTCCTGAAGAATGCTACATGAATGCTATATCTACACTTGTAAATCTAGTATCCCTTCCCACACTTTGTCCTGTCACTCGTCCAGCTGCTCAGGCTTGATCTGGGAATGTTTTTAGATGTTCTATTTATGTGTATGTTTCCTCAACCGTCCCTCACATATTCTCATAAATGCCAGCTCTCTTGTTGATTCATGGGTTGGTCAAATGTCTCTTCATCTGGCTTAGTCACTTTGTACCAATGTCGTTGGAATGTCCCCTGTTTTCATCCCGATGAGCTGAACTCTTTGAACTGGCTTCCACTTGATCCTGGAATAACAGTAAAAGTTCCATACAAGAAATGCTAGTCAAATCGAAGTTCACTTATGCTTTTAGGTTAATCTATGTGTATTTTTTGTTGGCAAAAGCTGCAAGGACACGTACGGCAGAGATATTTTAATCGTTGGCTTCACGAACTAGATTTTGTTTGCTATGTGATAAGTGGAGGGGAGTGTGAAATAAGCCATGGAAAGCAAATCACCACACCCTATTTTTGAATAGAGTACTGGCAATGCTAAATGCTAGCGTGTGATAGCGACACCCAAGAGAGCAGGGTTATCGCCCGACAAAGTGTGTCCCCATCACCCGGGCGGTGTCAAAGACAAGCTTGTATCTCATCCTTGACAGAATCCTGGCCTGTGGAGAGGTCCGGAAAGACCAGAACCTGCAAGGTGGCCACAGTCTAAAACAGTCTATTTGCCTGATAATGCTTCGTCTCTGATTCTGACCATGGGAACTTGGGAGGTGGACCGTCTCTCTTGAAACGGCGCCTTCAATGGTTCTGAGTCTTTGAATGACCTATCCTCACCTTGTATGCCACATTCTTCCTCGTTATCTTATTGTTGTAGGGCCCTTGCAGTCATTCTCCGGGGTCCCTTTGTGACTGTCTACACTCTTTTCCTTTCCTCCATTGTGTGGCCATGAGCTTCTCTTCCCTCCTGGTGCACCCTCACCCCCACAAACACACAGAGGAAGGCCCAGATCCATTTCCTGTGAGATTGGAGGGAACAATTGATTACCGTCCCCCACCCCCTATGCTCCCCATTAGGCTTGGTAATGCGCTAAAGGCCATAGAGGCCTGAGTACGCTAGTCAGGGTGTGGTGGATTGGCTATTTGTTGCTGTGCTGCCAGGAACATGACTTTATTTTAAACCCTGTTGCTATCTACGTTTCAACCCAGCTTGGCTTGGGTGCAGTCATGGGATTGTATAAAATATTTTTGGAAAAAGAATTTTATTCTAACTGATATTATCAACTGGACTAGGTGCTGAGCCTGGGTCAGTGTTCTGAGATACTTTAGAGACATGGTTAATTGCTTCAGTAGACAAATTTCAGTATATGCACTTGCCTTCATTTCTGTGTTATTAGGCAACACAATATCTGTCTAACAGTATTTCAACAACAGTACATTAAAAAAAACTGACACCATATTGACAGGTACGTATACGTTTACGGCATTTAGCAGACGTTCTTATCCAGAGCGACGTACATCAGTGCTTAAGTAGTCCACATCTGTTCTTCATACCTGTAAAGCTACACTTAAATCAACATCTGCTTTTACCCAAGTTATTGCTAGCTAAGTTACAAACAAACCCTGTCAAAAAGAAAAAACAAGGAAGAGGTTAATACACAGGTCAGGAAAAACAGTTAAGAGGGTAAGGGCCCGAGGGTTTTAAATATATATATTTAAATATACATGGTTAGTCACCAAGGTGCTCCTTGAAGAGGTGGGTCTTCAGACGACGCTTGAAGACAGCGAGGGACTCCGCAGATCTGATTGCAGGTAGTTTATATTGTTGTGAAATTCTAAATTGTTTCTGTCTGTACTGATCAGTCTAGCATAAAACATTACATGATGAAATATTAATATTGTTATGAACAGTGGTGTAACAAGGCTCTTGTGAAGTTCAGTGCCAAAATTAAAAAAAAATAACAGTGACCCCATATGAAAAGTATATCTGCTACTGTTACGTCTCAAGCAAGTCTATACTCTCAAAGCATGCCATTCAACCCGCTATTATCTATCTGTCACTAATTTAAAATTTGAATGTTGAATGTCACATACAAAATTGTGAAGGAAATTGGAAATGGTTGCCATAACTGAGATGCATAATGAATTAAAGGATAGACAATTAGACACCAGGGCAGTGTGTGTTGTGGTGATGGAAACTGGTGTATCATGAGTATTCAAAAGTATCAGTATCTATATGAGGAGCCCAGTATTTTAGGCACAAACCCTGACGTGACACCAGACCCTCCCCCAAGGAACTACACCAGCTGTTATAAAAGTCCGCATAAAATGCAACAGAAACGTAATTTGTAATGTCTCATGGTCTGATTCCTATCATTGCCAACTTCTTCTTGTGGCACAAATAAAGGTCCATGGTTTGTTATTGTGACTGAACACGGAAAAGAAGGAAAAGGAATTACACATGTTCATAATGTTTGGGACAAAACCAAATAATTTACTACCCTCACAAACTAAACATTCACTGTGTCCAGACATTCAAAAATAGAGCTATGTCATGATGCAGATCTTTCCATCACTTCACTTCACCACACTTCTCATACAGTTCTTTATTAGACATGCATGTCCTTCTTTACTTAGACATAGGATCACTTTGATGTATAATTAATGTGATAAACGTGACGGACCAACATCCAAGATGTTCAGTTAAACTCTTAACTACTTGCATTATAATCTACAAATCAAAAGTCAGAGCAATGTAAATGACTGGCAGTAAATATGGAATATTAGGTCAAAATTTCAAGAATAATCATGCAACAGATATCTGAGTGAGCTGTTTTTTTTTCTTGCTTTAGGAAGGAAATGACACTTACATTTCGCACTCATACTGGTGGTTTCTGCTGACAGTTTGCTAAGACTTTAAATGTCACCAAGTACCAAGATAAGAAATGAATGTTGCGGAGTGAAAAAATCTCTTTTAAATTTCAATCAGCGGTAGCAGAGTAAAAATTCAGAGTTGAAAACATAAATAGTCTTTAAAAAAGTGCACTGTTTGTGCATCCCAGGTATGGTAATCATTTACATCATTTCCACTTTAATTTTGAAATTGCCAGGACAAAGCAGTTATTATATTTTATTTTATTTGATACTTTCTCGTGTTGTTATGTTCATGGGGTGGAGTGCCTAGATAGAAAATACATGAGTGGTATAATCTCATTCACAGACACAGGCTTCATGGACACAAGGCTGCAGAGAGGGACCGTCCACGCTTCCCTGTCCTCGGTGTAGCACATGGAATGGAAGTGAACTGAATTGGGTAAATCCTCCTTATTGTGGCTGGTATCTCTGGTATGCACAAAGAACAGAGAAGAGAGAGACCCACACTGGAAGCATCAAAAGACGAGCACTGGCATAGAGATTAATGGGGATTACCGCACGAGAGCGAGATGAGGGAAATTCAGTGTCACATCCTATGGGGAGTTCTGTGTTAGCCTGGAGCAAGACTTCGGATCAGTTAGAGTGCAGTTTAAAAATGATCACTGACATACTGTATGATGGTAGTTACATTTAGACAGGACCTGTAGATTCAGTAGTAGAGCCTAGACAGTGGAAGAACAGTGATTTCGCAAAATTAATTGAGTGAAATAAAAGCCCTAAGGTATATATCAGACATCCTGTCTCTTCTATCAAATTTAAAGACCAGAAACCTCCAAGAAGCAGCTGGAACAAATCTGCCAAAGTCTTTCTTCGTCTTCTCCTTTCAACAGAGCTATGATAAAGTCTCAGCTCTTCCTAGCCTTCCTAGTCACCAGTGCTAACCGTCCAATACATCCAAACACCAATGTAAATTTCAGAGTAGTCAGCTAATTTATCTCTCAAGAGCAGGAAACGCGTGGCGCGACGGCATGTAGGCAGATCGCCGTAAGATAACTTTGTTCGAGGGATGGTCCTCTGCTTAGCCGTGGCCTGGGGCCTGCTTCATTGGCACAATCTGAGATCACGCCTCAGTGCACGCGGTCAATGGGCCCAGCGCGTTTCATCATGACATCATGCCTTTGTGCGAAATCCCTGCGCCTATTCACTGCTCTGCTGCTGGCTTAGGCCACTAGCGCCGGCAACATCAACAAGTAGTGCCTTTAAAGAGAGGGTCTAGGGTCAGGCTAGCACGAGGACAAATGTGATAACTTATGTTCGCAGGCTGCAAGAATCAACACTGTGGAGTTACTTATTTTCGGAACTTGTTTTAGAACCAGCCAAACAGAGCTCATAGTTGGGTTTCCTCAAGAGAAGGGTCTGAAGGGGCATTTCTTACCATGTACCAAGTTTGATTATGTCAGAATTAGCCTAGCTTGCTGTTTCACTGGTCAGATATGGAGTCTAGAAGCAAACCAGTTGAAATATACACAGCTTGTTCTTCAACTTCATCATGATGCTGAGGTCACTGCTGTCACTGTACTGATCTCCGCCATCGTCAGCCAATTCTTCAGGAGACATTTGGTTCTATAGAACTTTTCAGGGATGTTGCTAACTACATGTACTTGACGTGTTCATTTCTTTGCACTAATTATATAATAGAGTTGCTGCCCACAAATATTCATGACACCCTCAGTGAAGTGCTACAAGATCAGTGGGTCACAGTGTTATTCATATGTACTAACTCTGATCTGACCTTTTTAGAAATGTTGCGACCCTGCTGCCTGCTTTAACTGGTTAACAGTTTGATTGTTACAGAACTTCTGATGCCTCCTAACTCAACACAACCCCCTTCTGCGCCAAAGTTTCCATGCAATCTTCTGGTATCATCCAATGGAAAAAGTGAACCAATGATGTCACCGCTGGAGAGTTGTCCAATTGGAGGAGAGGATGGTCACACAAAGTATGGTCAGAGAGGGCTTGTCTGAAGGGTCTGGACCCACTTGACCTGTCTGTTTTTGCTCCTGTATGTTTTTTCAAATGGAAACTTGAGTGAAAATATCCAATAGGCTCACATTTGAAATGCCTTTACTTCTCAGAGCAGTGACAAAATGAGATAAAACTCTTTGTAAGAGGTAAGATCACATCAGTGATGTAGTCCTAAGAAAAAAAGTTGGTATACTGTAAATCTCTGCCATATATAAGCAAACACACACACACACCCCTCTACATATGAACCTTTGTATCCATACAAGGGTTTGTATTGCCATCACTGGGAGCTGGTTTCTCTGGTATGTAGGTGTTTGGTCCATGTGCTCAAATTAACAACTTCGCCCCCCTCTCTTTTTCAAACTATTTCTGGCTGGACGGAGCACAAAAAGCACAAGAATATGTTTTGAAATCTATTTTTTGAAAATCTGGACATCAGTAGTCATCATTTCTACGTTTTAAAATGTTTTGGCTTAATTTTGACAACATTAAACATTAAATCATTAAAGTGCTAATAGCATACTTAACTGATGAAACACTGTGATTTTCCCGGAACAGATGTTAGCAAACCTTACCCAGTGGGCTAATTTAGCATTCTAGCGTGACACATCTCACAAAAATTAAATTTTAGTTGACATTGATGTTTCTCAGTAATGCCAGTAGCAACACTGATGTTTTCATTCACAATCTCTCACACTTTTATAGAACATCATGCCGTAATGTCTGTGACTGACTGCAGGTTGCCAGTGGCAGACTAAACTCTTGGTGTGTCTGGTGGTGGAATCTTGGAAATCAAATTTGCTTTAAAAAATCACATAAAATTGACCAATAAAGTTGTACTCAGTGGAACCTGTGGGTGGTTTCTTTCCTGTCCCTCCTGACTTGTGAGGCATCTTATGTAATTAAATAAATCTGTACACGCATATACTCATCGTTTTTGATTCTATATATATAGTTAGTATACAGTGCAAACCGGCACTGTATATGTCTTACTACACTGGTTTACATCCATACAGTAGCCTGATTAAATGCTTAAGTAGTTTATAAAACTGTGTTTACAAGATGACTATAAGACTGGACCAGCCTTACATTCAGCATATCTTAACTGGTCATCAAATCTTAACTGGTTGTCTTACTCAGACTTGTAACAAAACAATTAATGTGCATGTAAGGATTTAATTCTTCCTGCCTCATACTCCAGTAGTTTGTTGTTTTGCCTGCTTTAAGACACCTCCAATGAATTACGCTCTTTTAAAAAGGTGCCAAAAAGAGTGCATGTGAAGAACCTTTTAAAGTCTCAAAGATCCTTCATGTAATGTAAACCAAGCAAGGAGTAATGCAAAGAGCAAAGAGAACCTATGCAGGGCAACGGCACTCTAGTACCAGAACCCCTGCTTTAATCTGCCCATAATATACAAGACCTTAATGTTTACTTCAAGGGAAATCTTCAAAATGCAAGACCGTAAATCGGGGCACCTTGCTGAATGACATTTAGATTGGTTGCTTCCTTTTACATCATGGTGTTGGGGGAGAGATACTGCGAAAATAGAATGGCACTTGTTGAGCTTGGGGAAAATAAACAATTTTGTCTACTAACTAACAAAAACAAAGAGAAAAGGGAAATACTTGAAGTAAACAATTTACATGGCGGTTCCTCAGCGAAAACCTTTTTGTGCAAAGCAGTCAAGAGCCAGTACCATTCACAGGTCTCCGTTTCCACTTGCTTAATGTTGACTGAATTTAAATGAATGATCTATTTATGAGCTCAAGGGATTTGTTTTACAGGTTAGATTTATATACCAATGCTTTTAAGTGTATTAATGTTTATTTACACTGAAGCAAATCAACAGGAACTGAAGCAAAAACAGACTGGATCTAGTTTTGCATACTGTTTTTTAGTTCAGTAACCAAAAGCCCTTATACCCTTATACTAATGTTAAAAAAAAAATCTATGCATCACACAAAACATCTCTGTTTTCTCAGTTGATAGTCATTTCTGACTCATACCTCACACTTTCTATGTAATGCACAGTTACAAGTTAACAACAACATGATGAAGTCATTAATAGATCTACCTCTCATTTCATTTCAAACAGAGTCACAAATGTATCTGCTATGAATTTTACAGTACTAAAATTGCTCTCATGCCCAGCAGTGGTGTCACATACGTTCCCATTTGTGTTTGTGAATCCTATTGTCCTGCGCGTCACCATTCGTCGCCCTCCGAATAAAGGCTGTCTGGCTCCCAGCTTAAATATTGCAGCAAACTAAAAACCAACCATCACACCGGATTCATTCACTTCTGCTCAGTGGTGCGACAAGTAGTGGGGGCCTTAGGTGGGAACCAGAGAGCAAAAAAGTTCACTTCATACCGCAGGGTGCCAAGAGAAGGGGGAACACGACGACTCTGGAGCTCTGACTGTGGCAAGTTGCCCATTTGATACCATTAACCTGTTGCTGCTTGTTCCAGAAGGATTGTTTTTGACCTGGAGCTGTGTGGTTGTTATAACCGTGGGGTATTTTTTCACTTCTTTTTTTTTTTTGCAGTTTTTTGAGTTGTAACATGAGCTTTTTTTGGGTGAGGTGCTGAAGTTTTGTGACTTTGGACTTGATTTTGCAAGGCCGTGAGGACATAAATTGCAATGGTTTGATGGTGATGGAGTTTTAGTGGTTATTTTAGCACTGAGTGGCTGCAAACTGTATTCTAAACCAAATTTTTGTAACAGACTGCAACTTACTTTAAACTCTGATGCTGCTATAGAACACGAATCATTGTTCGATGTTGCAGAGTTTGCTTTTGTTTTGTCTTAACACAAGGTTATTTGGCAAAACAGGCCTCATTTTAACACTGTTCTCTTAACCTTCCCCACAGTTTCAGTGCTGATCATCGACGATGGGTGACTGGAGCTTCTTGGGAAACATCCTTGAGGAAGTCAATGAGCACTCGACGGTGATCGGCAGGGTGTGGCTGACAGTCCTCTTCATCTTCCGTATTCTGATCCTGGGCACTGCGGCCGAGTTTGTGTGGGGTGACGAGCAGTCGGATTACGTGTGCAACACGCAGCAGCCGGGTTGCGAGAATGTCTGCTATGACGAGGCCTTCCCCATCTCCCACATCCGCCTGTGGGTTCTCCAGATCATCTTCGTCTCCACGCCCTCGCTGGTGTATGTGGGCCACGCCGTGCACCATGTGCACATGGAGGAGAAACGCAAGGAGCGCGAGGAGGCTGAGCTGAGCCGGCAGCAGGAGGCCGGTGAGGAGCGCCCGCCGCTTGCCCCCGACCAGGGCAGCGTCCGCACGGCCAAGGAGACCAGCACCAAGGGCAGCAAGAAGTTCCGTCTGGAGGGGACGCTGCTGCGGACCTACATCTGCCACATCATCTTCAAGACGCTATTCGAGGTGGGCTTTGTGGTGGGCCAGTATTTCCTCTACGGCTTCCGCATCCTGCCACTCTACAAGTGCAGCCGCTGGCCCTGTCCCAACACGGTCGACTGCTTCGTGTCCAGGCCCACCGAAAAGACGGTGTTCATCATCTTCATGCTGGCTGTGGCCTGTGTATCGCTCTTCCTCAACTTTGTGGAGATCAGCCACCTGGGCCTCAAGAAGATCCACTTCGTCTTCCGTAAGCCGGCCCGGCCGCAGATCGAGGGGCCCGGGTCGTCTGAGAAGCCCTCCATGGCCGTGTCGTCCATCCAGAAAGCCAAGGGCTATAAGCTGCTGGAGGAGGACAAAACCACCTCGCATTTCTTCCCCCTGACCGAAGTGGTGGGCATGGAGGCCGGGAGACTGTCTGCACCCTACGAGTCGTTTGCGGAAAAGACAGACGGAGGGGCGTCTGCGCCGCAGGAAGACATGTCGAAGGTGTATGACGAGACTTTGCCCTCCTACGTCCAGACGACCATGGTGGGGCCGAGTGGAGCTTGCGGCGTTATGCGGGTAGACGAGGATGAGATGCCTGTAGAAGCAGACGCCAGCGAGACGATAGAAGACACGAGACCGCTCAGCAGCCTGAGCAAGGCCAGCAGCCGAGCCAGGTCAGATGACTTGACAGTATAAACACATAGAACTGGATTAGAAATGCAGCAAAAAAAAGTGTAGTCCTACTGGCGAGAGAAAGAGAGAGAGAGAGAGAGAGAAAGAGAGAGGGATGCCTTAAGGCAACTGTGATGACACTTATAATACCAGCTTGTTATTTCAAAAGAGCTTATGAGAAAAAGGATAAAAAAACATGCTGTGCAATTTTTTTGAGAGAAAAACTTGAGTTCGATTCTTTTCTTTTTTTTTTTTATACAGCAGTATTTTTTGTACTGTTTTTATCAAGCGAATTGAAAAAAAAAAAATGCAAACTAGACAAAAACTTAAAAGAGATTCTCATCAGTAGGATCCATATGGTGAGGAAAGAATAAGGCGTGATTTATATTATCAAAAATAGAAATGTGCTGTTTTTAAAAAAATCACATTTTCTATCCAGAATTTTAATGATCTTAGTAGTCAACTTCAAATGTTTACATTTTTTTGGATTAGCCATTTAGCTAAATGTTGTAAGTGATGTTTTATTACGACTATTATTTTGATAAGCAGATTATTTCTGCAATGCTGTCAGGGTAACATCATTTTTCACCTCAACAACTCATCCAAACACAATCGATCAGTTCATCTTTTTGGTTCGTGAGCGTACTGTGCATTCTGTGATGTCCAGCTTGGCCTACGTGTATGTGAGAGGTGAAACCAATGTTAATTGATTCATTGCACAGTTGCGTATGGGGTACTATACTATATATATCTATATATCTATATATCTATATAAAATAAAATGACCACTGGGTATTTGTTATGTGTGTAGCATAATACAGAATTGCTTTTACTTCCATCAGATGCTCTTTATTTCACCAAGCTCTGGATAAGTGTATATTTAGTGATAACTGGGTTAGCCACGGAAACGAACATGGGCTGGATTCTTTCTAGTCTCTCTGTGCATGCAGCCACGATGCTGATAAAGATCATGCCAAATCAGCACAACGTATTGTTCAACAAGAGACAATAAAAAAACAGGCATTACAGACAACCGGGCGTCCTTGACATTGTTCTAAAGAAAACAACATTTTTTCCCCCCCAATCACTTTTTACGAGACACATTTTGCCCCAGTGTGATTCTCACCCTGCTTTCCATCAAAGTTCAACATGTATCAAACGACATACATGCTTAGTGTGTCACGTCTTAGTGTGCTGTTCAACTGTTCTGAAACATTACAAGCCTCATTCACTGTAATTTATTAATTATACTTCCACTAATGCACGTGTGGTGACTTGTCGCTGATCAAATTAGACAGATTTCCCACGAATGGAAACTTCCTTCTGAGAATGAAATAGAACTAGAGGCCCGAACTTCACATAAATAAGTATTAACAGCAAAGATCAGCCAACATAGTAACAAAATTAGGCTTTGTTGGTCCTCAGCATTATTACTGATTTCATTTACATCTTTCCCCCATTTGCAAAAATCCTTCCCCTCTCATAATAAGGGGTTGCTTCTGCAATGTCTGCAATTTAGGCCTGGCTTTCCCAGTAAAACAACCCTAACCCCAGACTGAAATCTGCAGAGCCAATCGGAAAACCAGCCCTATTAAACTCTTGAATTCAAAAGTGTCTTACTACTCTGCTTCCTGTGTACCTGCATGGAAGTTACATTCTCTCTTCTGCCTCTGACAATAAACACAGCTAAGACTAAAACTTCACACATTTATGGCTTGCCCTTTTATAGTTCCTCTTTCACACATCTTTTTTTTCTAGACCACAACATCTGAAGACTAATCTAAACTCAGCTGCTTTTTTATATCCTAAGTCAAAGAATTACTTTGGTAAGATCTCTCCTCTGTTCCCATAAACTGACTCTGCTGTACAGGCCTTCGTCATAAACAGTGCTGTTCATGAAGATATGATTCCCTACACTATTCATTTGTTGAGGACGGCTTTGGGAATGTGACGTACTGCCGTTTGGGCCCTTACCTTATAAAACAAGACTGTAAGAGACGAAAGCGTACGGTGTTTTCTTTTTCTTTTTTCCTTAAAAGAAACGCCGCTGAGACATTTGAAACTTCTTGTCACCAAATATAATATCAGAAAAGCCCCTTTGGGAGTTCGGCGTGTTTGTAATGTTATTAACTTCTCACAATTCCTGTTTTACCTTCTTTTTTTTCTTTTTTTTAAATATCAAACTTTTTTCTTTTTTCAGATCAAAAAAGAGACCTTTAACTAACTTGTAATACATTATTGCTCATATAATTGCATGCAAAAGTATCCTCATTTGAAACCTGTGAACATAGACAATAAAAAGGTCAAGTGTGGTCAAAGATCGTATGTTGTCTTTTCTTGACGTTATGTGAAGTCACTACACTCCCACACACGCACGCACACACACACACACACACACACACACACACACACACACACACACACACACACACATTTTTTCTATGGCTTTGCTTCAAGAGCCCTTTCACTTGCTTAAGATACAAGGTACACTTATGCAAGGCCCACAACTACTGCTCTACCCCAGCGACCTTCTTTTAGCGAATGAGTATGCAGCGGTGGAACACAATCGCTCAACGTGCATGTAGCCCACACTAGTTACCTGCCTGCTACTGCAGTTCATGCAAAATAAGGTAAAATAAAATGACCCTTTAATAGTCCCACAGGTGGGAAATTTGCAAGAAAGGCTGTGCAGCGGCCGAGAATCGAACCCAGGCTTCCCTTCATTTAGGTGAGAATTCACTAAATGAAGTCTACTGCTGAACCACCAATGCTATAATATGCATGGCTGGTCATTTTATAGATAGATAGATAAATAGATAGAAACTTTATTTATCCCCAAGGGGAAATTCATTTTATACTCAACCTGCTATGCATTATTTGTGAATCATCTGTGTGAATTAATCTCTAAAACATTACTGTCATACGATGTTTTTTCCTGTTGCCTGTTCTCTAGTGGCTGAGGCTCTGCTCTTGTGGGTGAAAATTTCTACGTGCGAAAATCAACACCATCATTTCCTTTGCATTATAGCTTAACCACAACAGTTTGAACAGTTTAACGCACTTGAGGATCTGTACTACTTCTTTTTATTTTAACCTCTTGGACTGATATGACGACCACAGGTAAGCTAATTACGCATGTGAAGATTTAACATCATGCTCATGTGACTTTTGCCACCTTAAAACTTATTATATCACATTAGAATTGTTGGACTCGCATGGTCCACTGGTAGATGCTTTGTAGATACTCAGCTTGTCTTTGATGTTCAACCAAACGTTTATTAAATGTAATTGAGCTCTAAGTTAAAAATAAAAGATTCTGTTAAATCTACACTCAATTTTAAATCTAAAGCTATTCTAAACCTAAACCTACTCCTGTTAATAAACCAGTTTGTTTACAGTAAAGTATCTGTAGATGCTTAGTAGTAGATCGATAGGGGACCATCAAATGAAAGTCTGAATATGTTATTCTTCATTCTTTTTTCCATGAACCTACCAGTCAATAATGTAAGTGGAACAGCAATCAGTGGATCTACAAACAGTTCGCAGGGTGGGTGCTCTGAGATATATAAAGCAGGTCATATTATATACATGTCCAAAAACTCATGTTCTTAAAAATCGAAACGATTTTAAGATCACTGTGATAGAGTAAGCATCATGTTGATTTTCGAAGTGACCATAAGTTATCTCGTCCTTTTCAAATGACAAATTTAAATATGCCATTTTCCTGCACCTTTTAGTGCACAATTTTGCTGAGTTCAATGTTTCAAAAATTACATACGATACAAAATGTCCCATAACTTTTGCACATGCTAACATTCATGTTCATTTTTCTTCAATATGTTAAATTCAGCAAATAAACAGTAATAAACACTAATTGTATTTTTAAAAAAATGTATAAAAATGTATGCCAAGTGTGTTTTCTGTACAGAACGTGTACTTATTTTTACTTAGAAAATCAACTAAATCTGTCAGTAGACCGGGGCGCTCAAACTTTTGCATCCATTTGTAAGCCCTGTACACCCCGTTCAGAAGTACCTTTGTTTTCTGAGTTTCCCATTCATGTTTTTCTCTTCATTTTAAGGGAATCAAGCTATGTCAAACTTGGTCATTTTAAAGGGTTTTGTCATCCTGTACATAGCCTTGTGCATTATTATGGTTCTATGTACTGCTTTGGTCCTCCTTTTTGTCAGGAGACGCAAACGGTGAGTTGTAGAGATTCACTTAAAAACATAATAAATGAGAACATTTGTGTAATTTGTTACCACATGAAGTTTCTCATTCCAGGAAAAATTCTCCACAGAGCGTTGTATGCTATGAGGACGAGGTAAGACATAAGCCCAAACATATAAACCACTGCATATTACATGAATGAATGAACAGATAGATAGATAGATAGATAGATAGATAGATAGATAGATAGACAGACAGATAGATAGATAGATAGATAGATAGATAGATAGATAGATAGATAGACAGATAGATAGATAGATAGATAGATAGACAGATAGATAGACAGGTCCCTTTAAAAGTGCAAAAGAAATTATAAATAAAATTGAGCATCAGTTTGTTTCTAACAAATGGACTGATAATGAACTGTGCTTCAGCACTGACTACTCCCCACAGTTAGTTAGACTAGCCCACCTGGCTCATAGCATCATAGCTAATACTCCTATATTGCTACATAGATCACTGGTAACGCAGTAACATTGCTTTCAAATTGACTTCAAATGTAAACTAGAATGTCTTTACTTTTACTGTTTTACATTTGTTTAGGTCTATAAGCAGAGTGTGAATTATACAATGTCATAGCAGCATTTTTTGCTGGCAGTAACTGTATAGGGATCCTTGTATAATTTAACACATAGATGTGCTTCAGTACACTAAATTAAACTGCAAATTAAAATCCTAAAATTAAAATGGAATCTTCTTTACCATATTAGTTTGTGTCTGGGGTCATATTAAGCATGACTCATCATGTATCCTATCACTTGCAAATATACTATATGGACAAATGTATTGGGAAGCCTGACCATTCCACCAACAGTGACTTTAATGACATTGCATTTAAACACATAGACTTTAATATGAAGCTGGTCCCCCTTTGCAGCTGTAACAGC
>JBBPCZ010000089.1:23064909-23081539 GCA_037974445.1 Brycinus macrolepidotus | reverse complement strand
CACACAAACACACACACACACACACACACACACACACACACACACACACACACACACATTCAACGGCTGTACCTTCAAAGATTAATATACTAGATAAACATACCAAAAACTCAAAAAAGGTGCTGTAATTATAAAAAAAAAAAAACACAAAGCACTGGCAACATGCAAGAAAAGTGTAAAGTGTCCATTTGTCATACGTGAACACTCCACAGCACACAGCGTGAACAGCACAAAACTGTTCTCTGTATTTAACCCATTCACCAAGTGAAGCAGCGACGCGGTACCCGGGAAGCAGCGTGTGGGGGACGGTATCGTACTCAAGGGTACCTCAGTGGTGCCACTGGCAGTCCTGGGATTCGAACCCACATCCTTTTGATCACAGGGGCAACTCCCTAACCACCAGGCCACCAGCTGCCTCACAAAATATGTGAACCTCACATATTGCAAACAGTAAAACAACAAGTACATGAGGACTGTGTTCATACCAGAGGTTCCAGAGTAAGTTCACAGCTTCATTCGCCACGTCTTCAACTGTGTGCTTCTGTTCCTTTTTCACTGGGCAGGAAGTTACCTGGAACCCTGAACAGCACTGCAGACACAGAGAGGGATCCGCTGTTAAGCCTTCAACAACTCTTGAACTATACAATAGTTTTAAAAAGGCAGTAGCGGTGTGAACAATCAATCTTTACTGACCATAAATAGCAGTCTGTGGGGGTTAAGTACCGGGCCGCTGTTCATAAACCATTAAAGACTATTAAACTCAATATCAAGATCAACATGGGACTGGGAGGAGGACCGGGATTCGAGTAATGAAGCACAGATCCTGTGTGCACTTGGTGTCCTGGAGGACACAAAGCAACGGAAAGCAATGGAAATTCTTGGTGGTGTTTTTTTTGACCACCTTAGGACATACTTTTTGTGTCACGGATTATAAGTGGTCACGCGTCACAGTCGTGCATCTTTCAAACATTTTCCCTCTCAATAAAGGGCAGATAACCCATAAAGAAGCATATTGATGTTTTTATCAATACTTAATGTTTTTCAAACATTGTATTG
This sequence comes from Brycinus macrolepidotus, assembly GCA_037974445.1. Taxonomy (NCBI): domain Eukaryota; kingdom Metazoa; phylum Chordata; class Actinopteri; order Characiformes; family Alestidae; genus Brycinus; species Brycinus macrolepidotus. Next base: position 23,080,483 of record JBBPCZ010000089.1, on the reverse strand, counting down.
ATAAACAGTGACACTGACATTAATGCGGAACTTTATTAGCGACACAGTTTACTAGCATTTTTTTTTTATTCAACAGATTCACTGTTAAGGACCTATTTAAGTACTTCTCTTGCTTTGACTCCGCAGTTCTTTGGAATTAATCACTAAGTGTGTACCTGGTATAGACTTTAAAATGACCCTGGTGTGGAAAGGGGGCTATAAACAGTCAGATTCCTGCCATAATGAGCTTCACTCAGTGACCTCTGAATAGTAGTATAGTCTATAGTTCTACAGTTTGCGTACAGTTTGGGTCGCCAAAGCCAGCAGGTGCTCTCACCTCCTTCAGTAGGGCTGTCAGAGGAGTGAGGACATCCTGTCGCACCATGTCCTCAACTACATCCGGGCCTCCACAGGCACTCAGGTTTCTGTGAAACACATATATTATTCATTTCTTTAACCTATTCATCTGTAGTGCAAACATCCACTGGCTTCCATTCAAAACTATAACTTGCCTACACACTTTTTAACATTGACTGAATAATTCAAAGTAATTACTGAAAAATAAGATGGGGGTCACCATTACAATTCCCATCCTTGGGCTCAGTGTCTCTCAGTGAGAATGTGTTTGCATGTCTTAGGCCACAAAAATGATGTGGAAATTGTATTAACCTCAGAGAAATGTGTCTGTGATCACCTTTATATTCCGATTTCTTTCATTGTAGCCCTCGTCTATATTGATGCTTTACCTGAGTGCCCCCGTAGCAGTCTCTCTCACTGCAAGGCTGCTGTCCAGCAGCAGTGGTCCTAACCTCCTCACGGCATCTCTCTGCAGAAAGCCAGGGATGGTCTGACTCTGTTGCACAACACGCGAGATGCTGGCACACGCATATTCACGTATGTCTGCACATGGGCTCTGCAACTGAGAGAACACAACCAAAAAGAGGTCTATCAATCAGACAGACAATCAGTCAGACAGACAGAATATCAATCAGTGAGTCAGACAGACCGTCAGTCAGACAGGCAGACAGGCAGACAGTTAGACAGGCAGACAGGTAGTGAGACAATCAGTCAGTCAGTCAATTAGACAGTCACTCGGTCAGCCAGACAGATAGACAGAATATCAGTCAGTAAGAAATTCCATGTGTCTGCTAAACAGTCAGTCAGTTAAACAGACAGTGAGACAATTAGTCGGTCAGTTATAAAGTAAGTTAGACAGACACACAGACAGACAGTCAGTTAGGAAGACAGTCAGTCACAATTTCAGTCAGTCAGTCAGACAGTCAAATAGACAGAATACCTGTCAGACAGACAGTCGGTCAGACAGACAGGCAGTCGGTCGGTCAGACAGACAGACAGGCAGTCGGTCGGTCGGTCAGACAGACAGACAGTCAGTCGGTCAGACAGACAGACAGACAGACAGTCGGTCGGTCAGACAGACAGACAGACAGACAGTCGGTCGGTCAGACAGACAGACAGACAGACAGTCAGTCGGTCAGACAGACAGACAGTCGGTCGGTCAGACAGACAGACAGTCGGTCGGTCAGACAGACAGACAGTCGGTCAGACAGACAGACAGACGGTCAGTCGGTCAGACAGACAGTCAGTCGGTCAGACAGACAGTCAGTCGGTCAGACAGACAGCTAGTCAGACAGACAGTTAGTTAGACAGACACACAGCTAGTCAGTTCGACAGTCAGTCAGTCAAACAGACAGTCAGTCAGACAAACAGACAGACAGACAGAATATCAGTCAGTCAGAATTTCAGCCTGTCAGTCAGACAGTCATACAGACACCAAGAGTAGAAGTAAGCTTATTCTAAATTAGACATCACGCCATTAGAAGGAAAAAGATCCTACACTACTGGTCTACACACAGTGCACTATACTGACTACAATACACTGACCATACAGACCCCAAAACGTTACATATGTGCTTACACAAAGAATACATGCCTAACATTAATATCTAATGAAATCACACTGGAAAACCCACAGCAAGATTACACCCAGCCTGATTCTACTCCTGCAGCCTCAGACACACTACACTGACCCAAGACAACAACCCATTCTCAGAATCTTATTTTAGACGCTTCGTGTGGCTTTTAAGAATATTTTGCAAACCATAGCACAGAGTGACACAAGAGCTGGTCCAGCCAGGCTTTTTAGCATTAGCATGTAGCTCAGATACCTTCTCCAGGAGCTCCACAGCAGGAGAATCCACAGCCTCCTCCTCGTCCTCCACTGGGTCCTTCACAGCAGACACAGAGAGCCCGTCCGGAGTGAACTGGGGCCGTTTGAACCTGGCGTTCTTGGTCTTTCCCATCATGAAGAGGTTAAAGGTGTTCAGAGAGAAACGTGACTGGAGCTCAGTGCCTGCACTGCCATGTGGAGGACGTAAAGCACCTACCCCGAAACCATAGCAACGTGTCTGAAAGCGGCGCACGACTGTCGCAAAGGGATACACAATATGGACAATAGTATTGGGACGCCCCTGTTTTCCAAAGTTTGGTCTACATCCAGTGAAGGGCAATCTTAATACTTCAGCATACCAAGCATACATTTTGGACAATACCATGCTTCTTTGTGGACACAGTCTGGGGAAGAACCTTTTCTATTCCAGCATGACTGTGTCCCGGGGCACAAAACAAGATTCATAAAGACATGGTTGGTTGGAAGAACGTGACTGGCCTGATCCTGACCTCAACCCCATCCAACATCTTTGGGATGAAATGGAGCAGAGATTGTGAGCCAGACCTTCTCGCCTGACCTCATAAATGCTCTACAGAATGAATGGGCACAAAATTCCCACAGAAACTCCAAAATCTTGTGGAAAGACTTCCAAGAAGAGTGGAAGCTGTTATGGCTGCAAAGGGAGACCAACTCCATATTAAAGTCTATGTATTTGAATACAATGTCATTAAAGTTCCTCTCGGTGTAATGGCCAGGCATCCCAATACTTTTGTCCATATAGTGTATCATCATAACACTCCACACCACAGGACTGACCACTGGAATAGTATATCTATAAAATGATGGAATGTGTAATTACAAATGTAAATATCTGTATATAATGTAACATTTAATAGCATTAATAAGCTAATTTCTTTGAATGATGGTGTGCAGTGACCGTTAAGGCATTATATTCTACTCTGTTCTATTCTATTCGTTATTAGTATTGTTTTCTATCTTTGAGACAGTGTCCTTTTCCCATTTTACTTTCGGGAATTCTGGGATTGTTACTTCTTACATAAACTCCAATAATGTCAAATGAAGTATTGTAGTACAAAATGATAAATAACTGTATAAACTATACACACTAAGCACAGTAGTCCCATTCATGCACTATAGGAGTTGCAGAAAGGGGGATTTTGCTCAGTGTGTTTGATTAACAGACCCATCCCCCGAAGGGTCAAAGGTCTATTACTTTGTCAGGCCTTCTCCAAGGGCCTTGGGGAATATCAGGCTACTGTGCTGTTGTCTAATGTCCCTTCAAGACAAGTGATTTGGACTATTTTGAGACTTTTAGAACCCATCTGTTACAGGAATCAGATCCATTTGTTATGAGATTAATCCTCAGGCAAGACTTAAAACAGCGTCAATAAAGCTATTAAAAATTTCATCTATCAGAAAGAGAGTGTTGCTGTATTTATTATACGTATGGGAAATACATCTCAAATGAATTTCCACGCTTGTGCCTTGTTTAGGGAACTAAATGGTGTTCATTTTAAACAGACCTTTCTAATACTGTAGTTTCCTTTTTGCTAAAATATTCCTTCAAAAGGCAGCTGGTGTGTTCAGATCCTAATTGTTTGGCCAGTTTCTTTGCAGGTTTGCATCTAAAATGCCTTTGTACACTTCTGAGTTCATGATCCCCCCCAGTGAACATGGACTTACCAACATCAGTGTAAGAAAAACAACCTCAGATATTTCCAGCTTCATGGCACCCTCAGCGCAGTCTGGCTGGAGTTTGATGTTTTGCTAAAAGTGTTTTTCTCTGAAACAAATATCATTCTCTCAAAAATTTTGTGAAGTAACCTAAAGAATTGCATAAAAAAAGCATAAGCAAATTGTATTAATTCCTTCATCTCATTAATCGTATATAAACCCTGTTGCATTACAATAAATGCAAAGGAGCACAAAATCAGTAATAAGCAGTTCTTTTTCTAAAAAGAAAGAAGCAAAATAATGCAGCACTGATTAGTGAAGGTGTGGAATATATATATATATATACAAAGCATATGTATGTGTGTACACACACATACACATGCTCACTTTCAATCATCTGCAGTGTTTTGCAGACTGTAAATTGGATTTATAGAAGCTTGATGGCAGCAGGAAATCACCCGTCACAATGCCATCAGGACCAGAAGCATTTTAAATCTGGTATGAAATGATGACATCAGTAGACTGGGGGCAGTAACACACACAAACACGCACGCACACACACACACACACACACACACATACACACACACACACACACACACACACCCACACACACAGACAACAAAAGAGATTATCAACTCTATCAGCAGCAATCTGAGCGGAAGGGTATCAGCTTAGAGGGTTGGTGTGTGTGTGTGTTTGTGTGTGTGTGTGTGTGTGTGTGTGTGTGTGTGTGTGTGTAACGTCACAGTGGAACATTCTCTGCTGCTTGGTGGCACTGCAGAGGTATAAATCTTTGAAGAACTGCTGCATGCGCCACAGCCCACCCAGCACTCACAGCACGAATGTGTGTGTGTGTGCATGCAAGCATGTGTTGCCATAGGCGCATGTGGGTGTGGTTCAGGAGGCGAATATGTGAACACATGCTGTGTGTTTCTGCTGTGATCCGTTCAGTATAATCCATTATTACCTGAAGACATTCAGCACCAGATCCAGAAAAGAATCAGTCAGACTGTCCTGGCCTCCACTGCCCTGTTCACCTTTCAGCGTACATAACTTACAGCATGACATACCACCACAGCTGAACATCCAAACTACTTATCTATCTATCTATCTATCTATCTATCTATCTATCTATCTATCTATCTCTCTGTCTCTCTCTCTCTGTCTCTCTCTCTCTCTCTCTCTATCTATCTATCTATCTATCTATCTATCTATCTGTCTGTCTCTCTCTCTCTCTCTCTCTGTCTCTCTCTCTCTCTCTCTCTCTATCTATCTATCTGTCTGTCTGTCTGTCTGTCTGTCTGTCTGTCTATCTATCTCTCTATCTATCTATCTTTCTATCTATCTGTCTGTCTGTCTATCTATCTATCTATCTATCTATCTATCTCTCTCTCTCTCTCTCTCTCTCTATCTATCTATCTATCTATCTATCTATCCTTCTATCTAATCAATCTATCTATCTATCTATCTATCTATCTATCTATCTATATGTCTGTCTGTCTGTCTGTCTGTCTGTCTACCAGTCTATCCATCCATTCATCTGTCCATCCATCTGTCTGTCTGTCTGTCTATCTTCTCCTGTAAAGTAACTGTTTTGGAGATAGATTATGTTTTAGTTAAGTGTACATAAATGTAAAGAACCACACATCATCTACAAAAAACACATTTCTGCGTATTTTAATACTCTCTGCTTATTTGCTGAATGTAACAATTTAATATTTAAATATGTTTATATCACTTAGAAAATATTACAAAAGGTATAATGGATATATTTATATGTGATATGTGATATGACCCAAGTTTTTGTATTTTTTTTGTCTTTTTTTTGTGCTCTAGAGTGGTGGTCCCCAACCCCAATACAGGAAGCCCCCCTGTCCTGTACATTTTAGGGTGTTCTATACTCTAGCACACTCACTTTAAGCCAGTAAAGGCTTGCTAATTGTTTGATTAGTTGGATCAGATATCTTGGCCGCAGAGAAAACAACCAAATGTGTGTAGTGTATGTATTTTACAATGGGTAAAGAAAAGTGTCAAAAACAAGTTAGAAAAGTGATAATTCCTATGTGACTTGGCCTATATCATAATTCATACCACTATCCATTACAGTTTAGAAATATTACATTATGCTAGGTGATGGAAATAAAAACATAGTTTATATACCTTTTTGAGTATTTTGAGAACAGAACAGCAACACAAACAGCGAGATGGACTTTATAATGCCAGTCTTTATTGGTCATCTGTGATACAGCAATAGGCTAAGATCTACATTCAATTCCTCAACATTTCATTTCAGCCATTCAGTGTAGCATCTAGTCACTAGAGGAAAAAAAAGATGACAGCACAAACAATTCGCTAACTCTCACACTACTAGCATCAGCAAGCTGCTGGTGGTTTAAGGCATTTTTATAACCTAAAGTATTTGTATGACTTCATGTCAACTTTTGCCTTTTGTATTTATTGAAGACTTTTCATTGGTTTCTTTTTGACTGTCTATCAGTGGACGTGAATGCAATGGTACTGCGAGTTAGCAGGCTTAGTGTGTTTCTTTCAACTGAAGTGTGTTGCCATGCTTTCTGAAACACTCCTTTTTCTGTAGTTCGGATGGTAACTGACTGCACACCTAAATGTTACGAGACCAAAAACTGAGAAAGAGGCGAGGAACTGAAAGGACGTTCCCTTGCAGATCAGCCTAATGAGAAACAGCCTAGACAGGCCTGTCCAGAAATACAATTTTTCTACGCTAACACACAAAATGTACAAAGAATACAACCCCTGCACTGTCCATTCGATCAGAGCAAAAAAGTGCAGGGAGTCAGGCCTACACTGCCATGACTAAACAGCTACAAAAAAAACAAGGCGCTATTTTTCTCACATTCGTATTTTCAGACAAACCCCGCCTCCTAGCTAGATGTTTCTCATCACTTGGGTCTTGTGATCTCTGGTAGAGTCTCCCAGTTTGATCTAATAAGCCAGTTGTCACCAAGTCCCCCTCTTGGAGACCTCCTTTCCCACCAACCTGCATCTAACTTACTGCCCTGCTCTTACCTAACACCAATGCATCTGATCCAGCCAAATGAAGACTTCAGAAAATGTTCAATAGCTGGAGAAGCTGCAGCAGAAACCAGATTCCTCAAGAAGGCAGATCTCCAAGACCAAGGTTGGCGGCTGGCAATCCCAGCACAAAAGGCAAGAGACTGCTAGCCTAGAAGGAGGAGCTTGATGGAATACGGGGTGGGAAACAACGACGCAGGCAAGACGGTAGTTGTGGTGTCAAAACCTGGCAGTGTTTGAGTGGAATTAGCCGCTAGCACTGATTGTGAGAAGTTCAAACAAGAATTAAAGCATACCTTTACTTATTTAGGTCCTTATGAAGCCTTATGAGGGACTTTCAGTAGAGATTTGTTCACAAAGCTCTAATCGACATGCGTTTTAGTCCAGTCGTGTCTGAGACCGTGCCTATAAACGATATGCCTTTCATGGTAGACGGTCAGAAGTATGTGGTCCACTGGGTGTGTGTGTTTGATGCTTTTTCCTCATGTGACAGTAAGGCTTAGTGACGTTGTTATTGTACTGAAAGTCGTTTACAGTAAATGGACGATATATTTGTGCATAATCTACCATTGTTTTTTAAAATCAGTCAACAAATTTGTAGCATTTAGATCGTCTGCCCATGCGTTTGTGCTAATCGCCTTTTGGTTCGTTCTCATTTCGAATTATTATACGAGAACGTAAGCTCAAAGCTGCTGCGTCAGAGCTCTCTCTCTCTCTCTCTCTCTCTCTCTGATTCAAACTACACTCATTACCACATTCTGCTAGTTCATATAAAATCTTAAACAGCACCACAGTTCCTCTTTGAGACGTTGTCCGATAGTCGAAAGGAATGAGATGGCGTTAAGACAAGTGTGCCCTGAATTGAATTATCATCTCCAAAATCACAAGCACCAAGCAGCATGTGAAAAGGCATCAGCAGCATTGTGCCACATTCTCACCACCAGGATTTTAATCTCAACTCTTACTTGTTGTGGCTAGTTAGCAGATAAAGCCTTATGTACTTGAACAGACATAGTGAGATGAATGCAATGGGAAAGAGGTGAGAACCTACTATTGCTTTTTTAAAGGTCCTACTGCATGGTAATGGAGGATTTCTGGATGCTTCACAAATACGGTCACCATGCAAACAGGGTACAAACATCATGCATCAGCAGCAGTTGCTACGTACACTCAAACCTTTCACATTTTCAGGGAAGGGGGACTCAAGATTGGCACCACGATTTGCCTTGGAGAGGATTTCCTAGAGGTTCCAGAACCAGAACACTGCTCTTTCTTGAACTGTTGCCATGGTGAACCTGGATCTACAAACAGATGCGACTAATAATTAGAGAAGACCAACCAAAACCTTTAATGGTGTGAAGGAGGGTTGGGATGGGTTTTGGGTGCTGTACAGTCAGCGAATAACAGCATTGCCATGGCATAGAGCAGTAAGGCTCAGACGAAGACAGTATTGCAGGTCAAGTTCTGTGCTGGTTTTTTGCTAGCAAAACCTTGTTTTACGCAGCGTGATTCCTAGCTCTCACTGACCACTCCGCACTCAAGCACTATCAGTCTTTTCCTAACTTTTCCATCCTGCCAGGAAATCGATACAGTTACAGTTAGCAAGTCGACCGACTGAGACTGTCGTCCTGAATGCGCCGTGCATGTTGACGCACACATAAACACACATATACACATGCACAGTACACACATCCTTTTCTGGAATGTGATAAGAGTAGCCTGTGGCAGTGCACTTAAGGGTTTCGGAAAGAAAACGACATCTTATGCGGATCGGCGAATGGTGAGAGTGGCGGAGAGTGGAACGTATGACACCTGAGGTGCGTTCAGTAAAATGTGCAGTGTGTCGTAATGGGACGGACGCCCTGGTACAGAGAGTGCTGTAGTTGCTAAGTGGAGAGAGAAAGAGAGAGTTGATATGCGGATATGTTGGGTTCCTCTCTGAGACGCTCCTACACTCTTAAAAATAAACGGCTCCTAAACGGGTCTTGGCTAGGAAAAACCTTTCATGTTGTGTAACTTTGAACGGGTTCTTCTTACTTGTGCGATTGACTGAAAGGTCCTCCAAAACCTTAAGACAGAATTTCTGTGATATCGCATCAAAGAACCCTTTTTGGCACCTTCATTTTTAAAAGCATAGGGGAGGAGACTAATGGGGAAAAGGGAGAGGAGAGAGGAAGAAGAACTAGTTCTTCTGGCTGGTTGCGTTGACGTCTCCGGAGTCGTGCTTCTCAGCCTTCTTGGAGGCGTTGCTGTCGGACTTGCTGCTCTGCTCCTGCTCCTGCTTGTCCACTTCTTCTTTCCCTTCCTTCTTGGAGGTCTTGCCGGAGCTGGTGTAGACACGGCTCTGGTAGCTATAGCTCTGACCGCTGGATACAGAGCCTGGGATGGGGTAGGGAATGCCCGTGCTAATGCGGGTCTCCTCACCTTCCAGAAGTTTCCTAAGAAAGAGAAGAAAAGGTAGATGAGTGCAAACAAGAGAATATATTAAGAGGCAGGTAACAAGGGAGAGAATTTAAAGAAATAAAGAACAGCGGAATGTTAAATGAGTAGCTTATGAACCCCCAAAGCTGAGAAGAAATGAGAAGAACAACCTTCTTGACAATCAGTGTCAATGTCACCAGATATGATATTCTAGTCATTATTATCGACCACGCTTTAAACTTCTCTATTGTAATAAAAGAGGAGGTCCTTTGTTACCTGTAAGCAGCGATCTCAATGTCCAGGGCCATCTTGACATTCAGCAAGTCCTGGTATTCCCTCAGGTGACGGGCCATCTCGCTCTTAGTGCTCCTCAGCTCATTCTCCAGCTCGCCGATCGCATCCTGGGCAAAGTTTCAAATTAAAAAATGCTTGTTAGAGTTGCTTTAGTAATGAAATTGAATTTTACACTCGGCCAGCCTTAAACGATCAGAATCAAAATCATAAAACTTTATTGATCCCGAAGGAAACTGCTTATGTTACGAGTGCACAGACACACAGACAAAAACAATATAATATATGGTTTAAAGTCAAAATAAATTCTCCAGAAATGCCCTGAAAATGCTTTGCACTAAATACACTATGCTATAAACATGAACAAAACCTGTATACATAAACATAACATAAACTTAAGGAATTACTCCAAAAACAGAAGCATATATGCATAAAAGCATGACAATTCAAATCTTTAAATCACAGTAAACATAGGGCACCATCCATGAATAGAAATGAAACAGAGAAGTCTTTGACAGGTTATGGGGGGTCTTTAATATAGGTGGGGTCCTGCAAACCTGCCACTGGGTTAACAACTATTGCTGGAAGATTACAAAATTACAAAACACCTTTAGCATCTTTCACAGCAAGACACCTACTATATAAAACCTAAACAATTATATATTATGTTACATGGTAGCATATAATAATATAATCATAATATTATCAACAGAGAAGTAGGAAATACACGTTTTTGAATCTTTCGCAAGAAAAAGGTGTAGTGAAACTTACAAAAATAAGCACTTAAGAACATGCCTATGAGATATTGATCTATATTTATAGCCATTGTTCAAACTGGTCACACACTTCACACAGGTTTGAGTGTTTTCAGCACCACGGACAGAGAAGGGCATTGTGCTGGTGGGTAAGATCACACCCATGCGGTGATCTTTATACTCTCTCTCTCTCTCTCTCCCTCTCTCTCTCTTTCTCTGTTTCTTTCTATATTGATTTTTTTAAAGCCTTCACAAGGGGGTCGAACATAAAATGCCTTTTAATTCAGACTTAACAGAGAACTCTTAATAAGACCTCGCTACAAACGTACAGGTATAGCAAACTGCTCTCAGAACAGAGACAGGCGACACTGTCTCTGTGTTATGGGGGAGGTCACGCCCATGTGGTGATGTTTTGTCTGTATAGTCCACGGCTCACGATATTTAAATACTGATATTACAAAGACTGCAATATAACAATGTAACATATGGGGAGAAAATTGTTTTAAAAGTCCTATGAAATTGCAAATTATTATTTTTTTAAATACACATGAAATATAGTATATAGGACAGAGGCATTGTTCTAATAGGGAGGATCACGCCCATGTAGTCATCTTCAGGTTATTGTTCAAAATCTAATAGAATAATGTTTTTTTAAGAAGATGAGGGTGGGGCTGGGCTTTAAAGCTATATATGTATTTATATATATATATATATATATATATATATATAGAGAGAGAGAGAGAGAGAGAGAAATACATAAATAGCTAGATAGATTGATTGATTGATTGATTGATTGTTCGATTGATTGACTGACTGGTTGATTGATTGATTGATTGATTTATCGATTGATTGATTGATACCATTTTCTTTTAGTAACATAAATCCCAAAATCACACTTTCGATGATTTCCCTGCTCTAACCGCTCTTACCAAACCACATGAAACGAATCAGTTGTTGCGTAAAGTAAAAAAAAGAAAGTTAAAAAGGGGGGAGAAATAAAAAAAAAGAGAGACTTGGACCAGCGACTAACCTGGAATCCGACCACCTCCATGTTGTGCCTGTCCTCCATCTCTCGGATCTGCCTCTCCAGGCTCTCGTTGGTGCCCCTCAGGCTCTCGATCTCGATGGTCTTGGTCTGCAGCTGCCTCCTGAACTCGTTGACCTCCTCGCGGCTGGCCCGGATGGCCTCGTTGCTGCGGCTCGCCTGCTCGCTGAGGTCCGCGAACTTGGACTTGTACCACTCCTCGGCGGACTGCAGGTTCTTGGAGGCCAGAGACTCGTACTGGCCGCGGATCTCCTTGAGGGCCGAGGTGAGGTCGGGCTTGGCCACCTCCATCTCCACCGAGACCTGCGAGGCCTGGATGGCACTCATCAGCTCGGCCACCTCCTCGTCGTGCGCGCGCCTCAGGAAGGCGATCTCGTCCAGCAGCGACTCGACCTTCTTCTCCAGGTCGAGGCGCGCCAGCGACGCGTCGTCCACGTCCTTCCTGAAGGCCTTGAGCGCGCGCTCGGCCTCGTCGCGAGCGCGCACCTCGTCCTCGTAGCGCTCGCGCAGCCTCTGGAGCTCCTCGTCCACGTTGTCGCGCTCCAGCATCATCTGGTTCTTCTCGCCGTGCGCCTCCTCCAGCTGGGAGCGCAGCTCTCGGATCTCCTGCTGGTACAGCTCGGCCAGGCGCGAGGGCTCGGACTGACGCTGGCGCAGCGCCACCAGCTCCGTCTCCAGAACCTTGTTTTGCTGCTCCAGGTGGCGCACCTTCTCGATGAACATGGCGAACCTGTCGTTCAGGCCCTGCATCTGCTCCTTCTCGTTGGTGCGGATGATCTTGAACTCGTTGTTCAGCACCGAGCTCTGCGCGAAGTCGAACGTGTCCAGGGCGAGGGGCGACGAGGAGAGCTGGGGGCGCCCAGCGCCCGTGCGCTTGTACGAGGTGCCCAGAGACGGAGTACCGGTCCGGGACAGGGACAGGGACCTGTACCCGCTCCTGGAGGAGCCCATCCTGGACGGGGAGGACGAGTACCGCGGGGACTCGCCAAAAATCTTCCTGTAGGACGAGGACGAGGAGGAGTACACTTCGGATCCGTAGCTCATCTTGGCTGCTGAGTGGGAACGAGAGAGCGCTTAGGAGCTCTTGGGCTGCGCCCCCCTCTTTTATACCGCAGCCCAGGACCGTCCCAATCAATAATTCACTCCCACCCTCGCGTCCCAAAACTGCACCCAGCGGTGCAGAAATGAAAGAAAAAAAAATAAATTAAATTTCCCCCTTCTTGAAACGAGACACTTCACTCAATCGGATTTTTCTGGCTTTCGGGGAAAGAAACGAGAACATTTGGAGGTGCGTTTAAAGTTGTGGAACGAGATGAGGAGCCCGGGAGAAGAAGGTGGGGCTCGGATGGAACTGTCCATTTTGGCGCAGTGCTGATGTCAGCTAGAAGAAGAAGGAGAAAAAAATCATTGGCATTCGCGAAGAAAAACCCAGAGAAGTGAAGAGGAGGTGACTCTGAATGTTATAAATACGGACAATAAAGCAGTTACGGTAAATATAATGCACGCGAATGGTGCATTTTGAGGCACGTGGCTGGCTGGTCTTCTAATAAAAGAGTGGTGATAAGCTAATAATGGTTTATGATGATGTGATCTTGTTTATAATGTCTATTCAGCTGGGATGATCTTAGTATATGTGGGTTAATATGACCTTTCTGTACTCGTGTTTGACTTTTCTTCAACACTGGTGACTCTGCTGCAGCTCTGTCTGCTAAATTTAGCTGCATCACGATCAGACGTGTGAAGTCAGCGTCGCGTTTGAGGCAGAGGCTCGAGTCTCTGCAGAGCAACGCCGCCCTCTAGTGGAGGAAAAGACCTCCAACACCACTAACCCCACTAAACACCATTAACCATACTAACTCCACTAACCCCCTAACGTCACTGGCACGACTAACCACACTAACACCACTAACCCTACTAACACCACTAATCCCACTAACCCCACTAACTTCACTGTCCCCACTAACACCACTAATGCCACTAACTCCACTAACCCCCTAATATCACTGACATGACTAACCACACTAACACCACTAACCCTACTAACACCACTAATCCCACTAACACCACTAACACAACCAACACCACAAACCCTACTGACCCCACTAACTTCACTATCCCCACTAACACCACTAATGCCACTAACTGCACTAACCCCACTAACACAACCAGCACCACTAACCCAGCTAACCCTGCTATCCCCACTAACCCTACTAACCCCAGTAACACCACTAATCCCACTAACATCACCAACCCCACTAATCCCGCTAACCCCACTGACCCTACTAACACCACTAACACTACTAACCCCACTAACCCTACTATTTCTACCCCCTAACATCACTAACACCACTAACCACACTAACACCACTAACTCCAACAACCCCACTAAAACCACAAACTCCACTAACACCACTAACCACACTAACACCACCAACACCACTAACCCCACTAACCCCACTAACCCCATTAGCCCTACTAACACCACTAACCACACTAACACCACCAACACCACTAACCCCACTAACCCCATTAACCCCACTAACCCCATTAACCCCACTAACACCACTAACCACACTAACTCCATTAACCCCACTAAAACCACAAACTCCACTAACACCACTAACCACACCAACACCACCAACTCCATCAACCTCCCTAACACCACTAACCCCACTAACCGCACCAACATCACTAACACCACTAACTCCACTAACTGCACCAACACCACTAACTCCACTAACTCCACTAACCGCACCAACACCACTAACACCACTAACCCCATTAACCCCACTAAAACCACAAACTCCACTAACACCACTAACCACACTAACACCACCAACTCCATCAACCTCCCTAACACCGCTAACCCCACTAACCGCACCAACACCACTAACACCACTAACCCCATTAACCGCACCAACACCATTAACACCACTAACTCCACCAACCCCACTAACACCATTAACACCACTAACCCAACTAACACTACTATCTCCACTAACCGCACTAACCCCACTAACCCCACTAACCTCACTAACCTCACGTCTTTCTTTCTTTCTTTCTTTCTTTCTTAACACCACTAACCCCACTAACTCCATTAACCCGACCATCCCCACTAACACCATTAACACCACTAACCCAACTAACCCCACTATCTCCACTAACCCCACTAACCCCGCTAACCCCACTAACCCCACTAACCTCACTAACTTCACTTCTTTTTTTACCTTGGTTTATTTTTAATTTGTGAATAAAAACACCCCAAAATTTCTTTTTTCTTTCTTTGTTTCTGTTTTTCTTTTTTCTTTCCTTACTCCTTCCTTCCTTTGTACTTTATTCATTCTTTCTTTCCTTCTTTCTTGCTTTCTTTCCTACTTTCTTTCTTTCTTTCTGTCTGTCTGTCTGTCTTTCTGTCTTTCTTTCTTTTCTCTTTCCTTCTTTCTTTCTTTCCTTCCTTAATTCCTTCTTTATTTATTTATTTATTTATTTATTTCCTTCTTTCTTCCTTCTTTCTTACTTTCTTTCTTTCTTTCTGGTCTATTCAACTAGCACACTGCACTATAATAGATATTCTGTTCTGTTGCATTTGCACACTGTTCAGATCGTGTTTGTAGCTGTAATGTTTATTTGCAATGTCGTTTTTATATAAACTTTATATAAAAACTTTAGCCTGTTCATTGTTCTCTTTAATGTATTTGTAAACTTCTTTGCTCAGTCTCATGGCCGATTCAGGGGCACATTTCATAACATGTTGTGTAAATGTGTATGTGACAAATAACATACCTTGAATCTTGTTCATTGTTCAGTAAGAATAAAAAGAGTCTCACAGTTCTGTTATGTTTTTATACCTGGCAGCATTTTTAAACATCTTATAGAGAAAAATCAATTCATACCTTTTTTTACACTGTTGGAAATTTTTCTGCTTACACTATATGGATAAAAGTATTGGGACGCCTGACCATTACAGCAACAGGGACTTTGCAGCTTTTACAGCTTCCACTCTTCTTGGAAGGCTTTCCACAAGATTTTGGAGTTTCTGTGGGAATTTGTGTCCAGTCATTCTGTAGAACATTTATGAGGTCAGGCACTGATGTTGGACGAGAAGGCCTGGCTCCCAATCTCCGTTCCAGTTCATCCCAAAGGTGT
>JBBPCZ010000089.1:23050454-23064809 GCA_037974445.1 Brycinus macrolepidotus | reverse complement strand
GCACAGTCATGCTGGAACAGAAAAGGTTCTTCCCCAAACTGTGTCCACAAAGTTGGAAGCATGGTGTTGTCCAAAATATCTTGTTCTGCTGAAGCATTAAGATTACCTTTTAGATGGTGGCCTAGTGGTTAGGGAGTTGCTCCTCCGATCAGAATGTCGTGGGTTCGAATCCCGGAACTGCTAGTGGCACCACTGAGGTAACCTTGAACAAGGTACTGTCCCCACACACTGCTCCCCGGGCGCTGTGTTCCTGGTTGCCCGCTGCTTCACTTGGGTGACTGGGTTAAATACAGAGAAAGAATTTCGTGCTGTTCACACTGTGTGCTGTGGTGTGTTCACGTGTGACAAATGGACACTTTACACTTTCACTGGAAGTAAGATGCCATCTGAATTCAATATTTAAGTCCCAATACTTTTGTCCATTATAGTATATTTCTACTCGTGTCGTCTGCCCTGAGTGTGATCAGTGACAGTTCACCACGCCCCCTGAACATAGCCCCGCCCATCAGCTTTGTGATGAATGACATATCTCCCCGCCCCTTCAGTAGATGCCCACCCATCTTGTTTGTGACGAACGATCCTAGGCCCCGCCTCGCCATTAAACCCCGCCCACTCCGCCTCCTGTATCAGTATTGTGACTGAGAGCAGCCGAGACAGAGGAACTAGTTTCTTACAGTCACTGCACCACCAACTTTGCTGCTGCCATTACTTTCTTAAAAAGGCATATTTTTTTAAATATCGAGGTGTTGTTTAGATCTCCAGCCTGTGTAGTTGTTGCTTTTTGCTCCAGAGAAAGGTGAGTAAGCTAAAAAATCGAGTCAGAAATACAGTTATGTCAGCTTCCCCTCCTCTTGTTTTTTAGGGGCTTGCTAACGTTTCTGGTCTTTTTTTTTAACACTGTCCAGCCAAAATTATTCTCCTGGTGGTCTGCAGACCTCCTTTACATGCACGTTAGAGGGCTAAATAAATACAGAAGATCAACGTTTTTCTAGACAAAGACGAGGTCTTGTAGTTGTTTATCTCTCCACCAGGCTAACCAGTTAGCCTGTTAGCAGACCTGAGACGTTTAGGGTCAGGTAACCATAACAACAGCTGCTAACCCTGTTATTGTTTATTTCACCCTGAAGTACTTAACTTATCTCCTCGAAGCTGTTTACTCATAAACTAAAGCCAGAAACGTCCCAGTGCACCTATAATGGGAGAATCTGATGGTTAAAGCAGCTGTCAGACAGTGGCTAACTTGCCTGGCTAAAGATAGCTTTAAAAAGAACTTGACAGGTCTGTGGTTATTGAGATGAAGTCCTTATTTTCATATTTTTCTTCAAAAAAACTTTGCTTGTTAGTTAAGGTCACCTCCTTCGGGTTTCTTCTTAAAACCTGTCAGCCTTGGTTTAGCCTTGTTCAAGCTGGAGGAGGTTGTCAGGAGACTGCGGTTCACATTCTTGTGTTTTATGGCATCTTTTAAAAAGAGGCTTTTTTTCATGCATTTTTTCTGCCCTGTTTGAAAGTAGTTAAGTCTGACAGTGGTATGCAACTTTTGTATCTATCTATCTATCGATCGATCTATCTATCTGTTTATCTCTCTCTTTCTCTCTCTCTCTCTCTGATATATATATGTATGTATATGTGTGTGTGTGTGCATGTACGTGTGTATGCATACACACACATACATTTGTATATATGTGTATGTATTAGATATGTATGTATGTATGAATGATGTAAGTCTGACAGTGGCATTTACATTTTGGATAGATGTGTGTGTGTGTGTGTGTGTATATATGTGTATAAATATATACTGTGTGCACACATATGTATGCATATATATGTGTGTATTACATGTATATGTATGTATACATGTTTGAATGATGTGTGTGTATGTGTTTGTTTGTGTTATTCTCGAATAGAAATAGTCTGGCCTGAGTGCAAGACTAGCAGTTTTTAACATGTGATTGTTGCAACCTTGCCGGGAGGCGTTCTTTGGCCCACTATTTTCTGTCTGCTCGCAGCAAAGCAAAGTTGTCAGGCTGTTCAAGACACAGAGGAGCTTTAGCCTACTTTTTTGGAGGAGGGGGTCTGTTTTCTTACAGATCACTGTTTTTTCACATGAGGGATTAGTCTGAGCTCTGCAGGAAAAAGAGGAAAAAGAGTGTTCACCTCTCTTGAAAAAGAAAAAAAAAACACAACAGTCCACTGTGGTGCTTCACTCTCTCCCATCAGTGAAATGATGTAATCACTGTGCGGAGTCCATTTCAAACAGCCTTGTCTCAGAGTTTCCTCAGTGTACGAGGTAAGAAGGGCAAGGCTGCCGGGAGACGCTCTGTCCTTTTACCCCACAGGCCTCCAGCTTGTTTGCACAAGTCGGCTGTCATGAGTTATAGGATCCAGGGACTGCTGACTCAAGCAGTTGCAGTATCAACCATTCATCTTGCTTTAGTAGTAAATTAAACTTCCTGGAAGATGGGGGTTGGCTTACCTTCTTTTAAAAGGAAGGCATGAAGGTCTTTACTCTGACTTACAATTTGAGGAAACACTCAAGTTTCAGGACAGTGTGAGAACCAGAGGAGAGTACTAAGTCCTAAAATCTTTATGTAAGTGTAGTGCAAGAAGATAGATAGAGCATCAGGAGAGGAGATGCTCTCAGAATAGATGAGTCTTCAGGAGGTTTTGTAAGATAGAAAAGGATAACTTTAGTCTAGTTTGGCCTAGTCTTAGACACTGAGGACCAGATGTATTTGCGAGTGCAGAATGTGCTTTCATGCAGAACTGCTAGTGAACTGGGCAGATTTAATCGGAAACTCCCTTGACATGATCTAAAAGTGATTTTGCTTAAAAAGCCTCACCGTCAGTTTCGGTTTTAGACGTAATCCCAGCTGCTGAGTTGCGCTTTGATGTCTGTGCGACAAGGCCCAACTTGTTTAACATTTCAAGGACCGACATTAAAGACATCAGTCAGGCCATTACTTCCTCTTTTGTGTAGTAATTTAATCGAGTTAAAAGATGAGCCACAGCTGAGAGAGGCTGACTGTTGATCTTCTGAAGTCTACCAGAAACCACAGTCTGTGGCTTCAGAGTGATTTTATTGAGTTTGCTCCTATGTTAATGGACTTCTGGTTCAGTTCACCTCATAAAGGTTAAATGAAAAAGAAAGATGTTCCCTCAATCTCTCTCTCTTCCCATCAAGAGCAGAAAGTGAACATAAAGCTTAACTAGAAGCCACTGAAGTTTGCTTCTCCTTACATTACCTTACATTACATTCGTTTGGCTGATGCTTTCATCCAAATAATAAAAATCATAATTTAAAAAAATCTTGTATTTTTTTTCTTCTCCAGATTGAATTTTTCAGCCGAGGGATTTAAAGATGACTACATCATGGAGCGATCGACTTCAGGATTACGCAGATCTCCCAGCAAACATGGACGGGTTGGCTATGAAGAAATACAGACGCGAGGCATATCATAGGTATGAAAGAGTTTAAAGAATATCATTTTTTAAACTAAGCCCCTCAAGAATTGATTCAAGTCAACAAAGTTCTTAAGTGTTTTGGCCTGGAAACCTTTAACCAAAGTAGAGGTTCTTTAAACTTTTCAGGGAACCAAAAATGTTCTTGTTTGGCATTGCTCCACAGGAGATACTGCTACAGGGTTTTTTTATGGAGGCAACACTTGGTTTTCCAGTTACGCTTGTTTAGCTCTTTGCTCCCTGAATGTCATCTTTCGTAGGTAGCAATAATAAATAAGGTTAAAATCCTTATTATTGATAGAAGTTTAGCTTGATGTGATATAATATCGGATCTGTGGTTGTGTTTAGTGTGACATTAAAAACCGTATTGCTGGGGTGGAAAACTACAAGAAATTCAATGGCGTCAAACTTGGCAGAAAAAAAATAATTAACAAGAAAAGCAAAAAGCTGGCCACTCCCAAAACATGCGTCATAGCTGCCATTTGCAATTACAGTCATACAAATATCATTTGGATGCTTTTCAGTAGGGTGTTGTTTGAAACAGGTTGGGCATTGTCCCACCCCGTCCCAAACTGGAGTCCTAAAATAACTCACCATGCCACACCCAAGAAAGTCTCTGTGTGATGCATCTCTAAATCTTGCCCATCTCTAAACCACCTGTATAATGGCAGCCATTGTTCAGACAGGTGTTCCTACCATTGTGTGCGTATGTATTGAAAGTTTGTTGGGTTTTTGGTACTGCAACATGATAAACTTCCAGTACTTTTTAAAAAATATTATTCCTAAATTATTTTAAGAAACATATTTAATTAGTAAACAATGTTTATATTATGTGGAGGTTCCTCATGCTCGCATATCTCATTTTAATAAAGCATCTTCAGGGTGCCAAAGTTGGTTCTACTGTGTCATGTTAAGAATTTACACTGATGTTACATTCTTCATGTCAAATCATGTATGCTGTTTTGACTAGTGTAGTTATTGTATCATTTTTATAAATGAGAAGTATGTGTGTGAAGATGCCATTGACATATTTAATCTCGAGGAGAAGATCACATTCATGTAGGGTACTTTAAAAGTCTTTTAGGGTGCACAGCTGGACCTTAAGAAGCGTGTTGTATAGGATATGTTGGTGTTGTTTATATCTTGATGCACAAAAAAGGAATGGAAAAGTCAGAGGTGTTTATTAAGATGTAATAATGAAATTTTGATAACACTATTGGGATGGTCCACTGTAGATTCTTTGTATATGCTCAGCTTGTTGTTAACTACTATTCAAGTAAAGGTCTGTTACATATATCTGACATTTTATATCTAATGCCAAATTTAACCCTTGCCTTTAAGCAAAACTCAAATCTAATCCGAATCCTAATCCTAAACTATATGTTGTTGGTAATCCAGTGAGTTTCACCAGATAATTTGTCAGCAAATAAAGTATCAATGGACAGTTTCAAAATAAACTGTGACCAAATGTTTCTGTTTGAAGAGCTAATAGGTTTCAGGGCCAGTGTTTTTATTTATTTATTTGTCTGTTTGCTTATTTATTTATCACCATAGTGTAATTTGGTATCAAATACTGTTGCTACATTTGATGTTGGTATTAAAGTCAAAATTTTTCTACTGTGACAATCCTAGTTACGACAAAGGAAAATATGACTGAGCTGGGAGAGAAGAATGACACAAAGTTCTTAAGCACAAACCATTGCCATTACACACCGATCATAACATACATTTAAGCCGCTTGGCTTATAATATTTCATTCTAAGCAGCTCTGATTCGCCAAGCCATGGACTCTGAAGGTACTGTGGTATCCGGCACAAAGCCACAGTAGATCCTCTAAGTTCTGTAAGTTGTGAGATGGGGCCTCCATGGATCGGACTAGTTTGTCCAGCCCATCCCACAGATGCTCAATCAGATTGAGATCTAAGGAATTTGAAGACCAAGTCAACTCTTTGAACCGTTTGTCATGTTCCTCAATCTTTTCCTGAACAATTTTGCAGTGTAGCAGGACTCATTATCCTGCTGAAAGAGGCCACTGCCATTAGGGAATACAGTGGCCATGAAGGGGTGTCCTTGGTTCTCAGCAATGTTTAGGTAGATGGGATGTGTCAAAGTAACATCCACATGAATGCCAGGATCCAAGGTTTCCCAGCAGAACATATCAGGAACATCCCACAAGACGTGCTGTTTTGGAGATGCTCTGACCCCTCACAGTTTGGGCCTTGTAAATGTTGCTGAAATCCTCAAGCTTACCTATTTTTTCTTCTTCAAACATATCAGCTTTATGAACTGTCTGTTCACTTGCAGCCTAATATATCCCAGTGTATTAATCAGTGTTACTATTGTAATGAGATAACTAAATCTAAGTGGACAGAACTAAATATGGTTTCTTTTTAATAAAACATGTAGTTGGTGTTCTTGACGATACCCATTGTATTCTCAGAATAACTTCGTATAATTGATCATGATTAAAGGTAAAGTGTCATCACATTGCCTACCCCTGTATATCCTTGAAAAGGATCGCTTTATATTCTTTAATAATCCTCTAGCAGCAAGTCAGAGCTTTTATGTATGAGTGAATGGAGAGAATTTATGTTGTTGGATTTAACACCAAAGGTGATCTGTGTGATTTATAGTGCTCTCAGATTTTATGGAAGGAGCTTTGGATAATTTATTAGATATGAATTATATCGAGCACAGTTGAACTATTCCAGGCTGTTAATGAAGACGTGATCTGTTGATCTGTCAGCTGCTTTTATATCAGCAAGACATCTCTGTCATTTGTCCAACATTAGGGGTAACGTTACGGAGTCGGAAATAGTAACTTACACTTTCTTGTTGACTGAAGGCCTCAGAGCACAGTGGTGCATGGAAGCCAGTCATTTTATTTTGTTTTAGATTGAATTGTTTCTGTCCTATCTTTTTCTTGTATTTGATTTTTTTTGCTCTTTAGGTGTTTGAGCATGTTTATGTACCTAAAAGGTTGTAATTTGACTTTTTTCCAACTTTCCCTCAGTGATTTTAAATGAACAAGGCCACCTTTGTTACTGTTTTTGTTTTGCTACCTTTATTACTGATACACTGTATGTAAATAATCTCTGTTCTGATTGATTGCCCTGTATTGTGTCATTCAAAAAGCAATCTAGCCTGAAAAACTCCTTCAGCATGAATGGGTTTGGCTAGTTTATAGGTCATCACAGATATAATGAATTCAAAACAGCCTGTGTTTGCAGCTTAGTTTCCACATACAAGCTAAATGGACTG
Source organism: Brycinus macrolepidotus (assembly GCA_037974445.1). Taxonomy (NCBI): domain Eukaryota; kingdom Metazoa; phylum Chordata; class Actinopteri; order Characiformes; family Alestidae; genus Brycinus; species Brycinus macrolepidotus. The sequence continues at coordinate 23,058,089 of JBBPCZ010000089.1, read as the reverse complement.
GGGAATGAATGGGGTATCTCCAAATTTTAATATTAAGTGTAAAGTGACCATTTTGTCATACGTGAACACACCACAGTGTGAAATTCTTCCTCTGTGCTTAACCCATTCACCAAGTGAAGCAGCGGGCGGCCAGGAACACAGCACCCAGGGAGCAGTGTGTGGGGACGGTACCTTGCTCAAGGGTACCTCAGATGTGCTACTAGCAGTCTTGGGATTCGAACCCATGACTTTCTGATCGCAGGGCGAACGCCCTAACCACTAGGCCCCTAGCTGCCTAATGTTTATGTAACAGTTCAGTGATACAGACCCCTTAAAGTACCTTTGAATCATAACTTCTTTTTTTTTTACAACAGTTTTAGTTTACTGTTCTGTCAGCACACACACAACCTTCTTGCATTCCACATCCAGTGTCATAAATGTAATGTAAACTATCAGCTTCGTGGCTATAAAAGTTAGTGAGCGCTGTTTTGGCAGCCAAGTTGACTTGTAAATTGACATTTCAAAGCTAAAACAGACACTGAAGATGTCTAATTATAGGACAAACTCTCCAGCCACGCTGACTAAACCGTAGGGTAAATGGAGGGTCTGAGACACGTGACTTGCACACAGTTAAACCCTGGGCATTAATGCAAATTTTTAACCTCGCTGAGGAGAAGTCGAGAGGAAAAGGAGTGTAGGGAATTTGTCAGAATCACATAGGCATTATGTAATCCCCATTAGACTACTGCCATTTGCGTACAGAACATCTGCCAGTCGCATGAAGCCAGCGGTCACTCGAGTGTCCATGATATTAATTCAGCTAGACAACGTCCCCTTTTGTCTGCAAGGTTTTTCAACTTCTAGGTTTGTTGATGTTGAATGGAGACGGTATGGAAAAATACAAGATCATGATAATTGATAGTATCACGATATCTTGCAATTAGGTATCATTAGGATTTTACTGATAGCGATATCTATACTGATGCTGCTTATTGATACCACAATTTATTGGTACCCTTATTAATACTGCTCTTCATAGTTTGGTGCAAAAATAACACCATCATATGAAAAGATGTGAAAAGAAAAAGATAAGATAACCCTCTGTTAGTCCCACAGGGGGAGAAATATGCTACAATTGCTACGAATGTCTGGTCAACAAATGTCTGTTGGTGATGTGCAGAGTGTCGCTCCTGTCCGTCCTACTGATCCAATCTAGCGTCAACCATGAGAACATGCTAGCTATGTTAGAATGCATTAATGTTGCATAGAAACTGATAGCAGAAGTTTATCCAGGAGCTTATCAATATTTCAGTATTAACCTGTCAGAAACTTTATCATTGTTTTCAGTGCCATCATTGTGTAGTGAAATTTTCCTGAACATCTTTTAAAAGCACCATTACACTTTGAAATTATTTCACCGCTGGTGTTATAACAATAGATTTCTATTGTTAACAGAAATTTAAAGGGGCCTTGTTTTGTGATTTTCTCATATTACATTTTTCCCCTTAGAGGTTCACTTATGATGTTTACAGTGCAACTGTAGATGTTTTTGCAGCTTAGTAGGCCAACATTTTGTTTACATAACACGCTGAACTTTTTAATAAAAATAAGATTGTTTTTCCGTTATGTGGGTCTTGTAAATAAACGTGAGTCGTCACTAGTACTGCTGTTGCTATTGTTTAGTAGAGGTGCTTGATCAGATTTGGCAGATTTTTGTTCCAAACATAAGTTATTATTTTGACGGTAGCCGATGTGTAATTTATTGAGGTAAAAATGTGATCCAGGTCAGTTTACTCACTCTGTATTCAAGTGCTACACCTGTACCAAAACGTCATACTATAATTGTGCTAAACAACCTGTAAGTTTCCATGGAACTTCTGAATGTGATTCATGTTGTGACAACATTCAAGGAAGCTGTTTATCATGCAAGAATTTAAAATGTCAGTGTGACCCGTTAAAGAGGAAATAGAGTTGTTTGTGCTGGAAAAATTCTAGTGTGTTTTTTGTTTTTATTTAACCGATGCTGTGTGAGCTTTGGGTTAAAAAAAAAGAGGCAACAAACCTCCATAAACCAGCCATAAAATTTGGCTGTAAAGAAATTGCCCATAAAAATTCATAATCTACATACTCTACATAATCTACATGCTACAAAATCAGAATTATCATATGAATCTTTTCACACCATGTTTTATCATTAAAACTGGTAACTGTCCCATCTGTACTTGATATGTAATACTTTTTTGTGTTCAGGGGGGACCAGCAAATCAGTTATGGTGCATATAAAAATCCCATAAAAAAAAATTAGTGCAATTTTTTTGTGCTTTCGGTTGAACAGATCCAGAAAACTGGATCTTCCTCTTGACAACGATGACAACAGAGTATTTAAACCTTTTTAGTCAAATTTATGTCTGAAGTACATTTAAAACAGCCAAAAATGATGAAAGTCCAGTACAAACGGTCTTGAAATGTAACATTTTAAACCTCAGAAACCTTTAGCTGGGCCATTTTTAGCCCTGGGCCATGCAGTTCTTCTGTGTACAGAAAAGTTATAGGTAAACTGTGATGCTTATTATCATGTAATTTATTGTGATATCTTTCAAATTATCTGTTTAAATGGCGTGACCTGAGAAAACGAAATTACAGAGAGAGTTATAATGTCGTTAATTACATTCTGAGATTATGAGTACATACCCATTAGTCTTGCTAAATGCTAAGGGATATCTTCCTTTTTCCATGCCATAATGGCATGAGATAAGAAGCTAATGTCATGCAGAAATACCTCTGGCCTTACAGTCTATTTGAGGTCCAAAGGTGACCCTGTTATCTAGTATACTTTACCCTATGCCCTGCTTTTTGGTCAACCCTGTGGAACATAGTGGTGCAATACAGAACAAATGTGTAACTGAACAGTATAGACAATACAGCATAGATAATACTACTAATCACTCCATAATTACAAGTACACCACAAGTACAAGTCAGCTTTGAGATTGGCTAAATCAAATGGTGAAGTTGAAATGCAAGGGTTTATCTGTAAGCACTTGTTGATGCACTTGTTTATCATCTAGGCACAGCAACTAACGCATTGTTTTCTGAGTCAGTGGGCTGCCCAGTTCTTCCTGCCCTGTTTGATTGTTCTAGATGTCTTTGAGGGGAAGCAAACAACCCCCAACTCAAAAACAGACCCAACAACAGAGAATGCCACAGAACTGGCACAATCAGTCAGAAACTGAATGGCAAGGAAGCAAAGAGAGTGAACCATTGTTGTCAGGCAGTAGGGGTTACGGTGTGGACAGGTAGTTTGGATTTACAGTCTCGCTCTAGCCGTCACATCCACACTCAGAATGCGTCGTACGTGTGCAACTTGCCAAAGTGAACCATGGGAGACAGTCCAATATTGTGCAGCCACGAGGTAGGGATGAAGCAAAACAGCTTAACATACAAAACAGAACTGAATTTGGTGCTCATTTTTTTATATTTTGGAAAATGATATCCAGCCAGTGCATGTCTGGGCTGTGAGAGCAAACTGTTCATTTAACAGCTGATTTGTTTTACAAACTATCAGTAACTATCAGTTTTTTGGGAGACTGGTTTTATGGAACATCCCCTGATATACTGTGACTTACTTTTAAATCGAAATGTCCTACTTAAGACCATGAAAGAGTGTACTTTTGTTTTCCCTTAATTTTTCTTTAATTTCATGTGATGGTTGTTTTATTTTAGGAACTTGTAATGACACAGCTAAAAGTATTTTCTTATGAATAAAAATGCTAAAATGCGCTCATCAGTAGACTAGATTGGGATGAGATCATATCCAACACCACTGTTACTTACTTGTAAATCTAAATGTTAAAATTTGGGCATTAGTAAGCTGATTTTAATTTTTGTTCACATATCCAGATTGAGTGTACTTTTGTTTCACCATAGTATTTTTGTGAACTAGTGGTACCAGTTTTTTTAAAAATGTCCTCTGTAGCCGTTTGATTTGATTGTACTTCAAAACATTAAGATTCCTAAATGGTTCTTGATTTTAGTGTAGAACTGCCACATTATATGGAGGTTATTTAACCCTTCAAGAAGGTCTTTAACCTTTCACATTTCATTTGTATCACTCCAATGAACCCTTTTTGGCACCTTTATTTTTAGACGGCCAGATTTTGATTTAAAATGGACCTACTAAAGAACCGATCCATCACAGAGAGCTCAAGATCATGTTTGTATGTTTGGCCCTACAGATCAATCTCAGCATGCAGACCCTGTCACAGTGGGGATTTAATCCCACTGTGTCTCTGGATGCTAGGCCGATTAATCTGGGAATCTTTTTTTTTTTGTATTATTTTGTGAGAGAGAGAGAAAGATGATGGGCTTTATTGAGAGAATCTAGGTCAGAAGCATCCGAGGCATGGGTTTGATCTGAAAATAGTGGGAAAAGGATTTTTTGCTTAACATGTTGATCTTTTATCTTAATTGTGTTTTTATTAGTAACATATTTATGTGGTAGTGTGTGATCCTGTGTGATAAAGTAAACCTACATATAAAATCTCTTCTGTAGCATAGCTGGTGCTAGTCTTTCAGAAACTTTATTATATGTAAAATAATGTTTTTTGTGCTCATGGATTTTCAGAAAAATAATGTAAAAAAGCTCATGTTTTCCACTTCTATTTTTCAGAGTGTTTGTGAACAGAAGCTTGGCAATGGAGAAGATCAAATGCTTTGGTTTTGACATGGATTACACTTTAGCAGGTAAGCCAGTGAGACCCTCAATTTTAAAACGTTTAATTCTCTGAAATTTAACTCAAAGGCTTCATTAACCAGTTCACCAGCTTTTACACTGTGGACTCAGCCGGCTACTTTGGGTGTTGGAGGTTCGCTGATGTATAATCATTTCCGCTGGCGTCTTGTTAAACTGTCACCAAACCTCAAAGCGTCGTTGCGCTGAAATTTCCGAAACACGTCCCTGAGATGAGACAACATTCCATGGCTCGAAAGCGGGCAGCAACAAGACACTCAGAATCTCAGGATAAACATTCGGTAGAATACCGTGGTATTTTTAGATGTTCCTCTTTGGGTTCTGTAATTTGGAGAATACAAGCCACGTCACCCTGGGCACTGAGTTTTTTTACGCTTCTCTCTTAAAACAAAAAAGCAGTTCTTTAAGGGTTATTTAATGAAGTCAGTGATTACATATAGACCAATGATTCTTAGTGTGCCTTTACGTTATGCTACAGCTGACTCCTCAAGGTGATATCGCAATTATGTTGTTATTGGCAGATACATTTATAGCATCAGACAACACAAGATTTGAATTATTATATAACCTTTATGCAGCCCACATATTTTATAATATTTTAAATTCAGCAAACAAACAGTAACAGTGAAATGTTTGTAAGCGTGTTCTCTATAGAGGATTTATTCACCCTTAGAAAATCAACAAAACATCAAGGGTACACATTTATAGTACTATAAATGTTTATGTACCAGCATTGTCTGATGTACAAACAGAATATTGAATAATGGCATTTATGCATAGGTGCACTCCTGTTGTTGTTATTATTATTATTATTATTGTTATTATTATTATTATTATTATTATTATTATTATTATTTAATAATACTAGGACTGTGGACTATTGTTAGTATTATTGTGTATCTCTATTTATATAGTATGTACTATACCTGTTCTATATAATTCTGTGAAGCACTTTTTAAGAATGGCTCCATTTAACCCCAAGATGGGTTCCACTATATTGTTAAACCTTTTTAGTACTAAATTAAACTAAAAGACAGTTAGTAGTGCTATGAGTGTTATACTGTCAATGGGCCTTAAATCCCAGAGTGTCCCATTAAATTCTTTAAAGTCTAGTTCCAAATTCCACTGTTCTGAGGCGTCAACCTTATCACCCAATTAACCTCATCTTATTTATTGCTTTGTCTTATTTATGTCTTTTGGGTCAGCTTGGAACCTGATAGCAGTGGTTTGCGCAGCATTTTAACATGGAACAGATGCTTTGGGTTTCTGACATCTCCTTGCTTTCTATTCCACATCTCAGTGACTTAGCTGCTAATGCTAAATCCAGACTGCTTGGTTCTAGGAAAGCAGATCAGCTTCTGTGACACACCACAACTGATGGCCCTCTGGAGGTTGAGGGGCTATCAGTGTCCGCAACCCGATTCCACTGCGGGCTTGAGAATGATTTTGTGGGTGCTTAGCTGTCGACATGCGCGGTTTTATCGCTGGCTGTAACCATGTACTAATGTTTACAAGACGGAGGTCTATCAAGTTGCCCTGCACTGTTATCAAGTTCCAATCACAAACATCACAAGCTCTGGTGCACCAGCAAAGAATTTTCAGTGTAATTTAAAAATGTGTAGCTTTAATAGCTGCTGACTAAACCTCCCATTGTTTTTTTCTTGTTTTCGTTCTTGAAATGTCATGGAAACTTAAGCATTATTGTGAAGAAACGTTCCATTTAGTCACTGAATCATAAGATTTTGAAAGCACAAAAGGAATCCCAATCCAGATTAATCCATTCTTTGTCCATGCACATAAGATTGGTGCACGTATGGAAAATAATTCTTCTCGTGAGTCCTGCAAACTTTCGCTGGCCACCGTATCCAAAGGAAAGTTCAGGGGTCAGGATTCTCCACCTCAGCCTGGTGCTGACAGCTCTGCATCCTAAAAGGCCATTAAATCAAAGTGAGAAATGGTGACAGATTCCCTTTAAAAGGCAACACTTTTGAACAGCCTTGTTTCAAAACATCTGATGCTAGACTGATTTGTTTCTCCAAATTGATATTTGAATGTATCACACATCGGAACCTGTTTATTTTGTCTTGGGAGTATCCGTTTTCAAGCTCTGGCTAAAGTGGTCCTGGCTGTTAGACAGCATTCCTACTGGCAAACGTACATGCATGCTTGCAAGGTATTATCTGTCAATGAGTGCATCTGGCTGAAGGAGAAGACAAAAGACACCAAGGGGCCGGGATTCTGCTCTCGAAATGTACCAGAAGAAGTCCTTGCTCTTCAATGAACCCTGAATAGTCCGCAGACAAATAAAAACAACAAGACCTAATCAATAACCGAGTAACACACCTTGACGCAGATTCATTGGTATCGGCAAAAATCCCACCCAATATTTAGTGACTTGCTTTAAATTGGAATGAACAGACACCTGAAGAATGACTCCATACTTCTATGCCACAACCTGTAAAAATGATCATCACTACTATTACAGCAGTACAGGCTGAACTCGTAAATTTGAACAGAAAACAGGTTAATTAACAACAATATGTGAGATTTATTAACACTTCAGTTTAGATATTACTGATTATTGCAACTTTGAGCTGCTTAAAATTCGGTGCTGGTCACAAAATTTTGGATTTCATATTCCTGTGGAATGCTATGAAATGCACCTTCTTTAACTTTTGGAGACCTTGGCAGCTCTGCTTAGCTTCTTTACTTAACATACTATATGGACAAAAGTATTGGGATCCCTGGCCATTACACCGACAGGAACTTTAATGACATTGTATTCAAATACGTAGACTTTAATATGGAGTTGGTCCCCCCTTTGCAGCTTTTACAGCTTCCACTCTTCTTGGAAGGCTTTCCACAAGATTTTGGAGTTTCTGTGGGAATTTGTGCCCATTCATTCTG
>JBBPCZ010000089.1:22998826-23012743 GCA_037974445.1 Brycinus macrolepidotus | reverse complement strand
AGGGGCAGCTTGAGTCAAATAGGGCAGGCGGGCAGTTGCCCGGGCAACCTTAGCCCTGCCCTGTGCACGTCCCTGGGCAGGATACTTGCCTCTGGACCAAGAGGTCGTAGGTTTGAATCCTACCTTCAGCACCACCCCTGGGGTCCTGAGCAAGACCCTTAACCCCAAGTTGCTCCAGGGAGACTGTCCTCTGTGGTTAGGGAATGGAAGTCGCTTTGGATAAAAGAGTCTGCTAAATGCTGTAAATGTAAATGATGTAATGGTTCTTTACCAATTTAAGCCTTTTCAAGAACCCTTTAACTGGAGGCTTTTTAAAATTGTTCTTCACACATCTCACTTACAAAAATGATTATTTTAAAAACAATACATTGAAATGTTCTTTAGGGAACCATAGATAGTTCTTCTCTGGCCTCATGCAAAGAAGCCTTTCTAGTCACCTTATTTTTAAGACTGTGCAGTTGGACTAAGAAGGAGATGAGAATGTTTTTAAAAGAAGAAAGAGAAGGTCGTCAGATATAGGAATAACGCAGCCATAACTGGGTCGGCGAGGTAAAAGTGAGTTCTCTCACTTTAGTGGGTGAACTTGAAAGCGGGTTGTTGAATCTGAATTAAGCATAGATTGGCCTACATTAGGGCGAGGGGGATATGGTTCAATACGTGCAGGAACTCAGGCAGAGGCCTTTTCTCTTAACGTCCTTTACTTCAAATTCAGAAATAAGTACACACAGGGCTTTCTCGAAAATGCAAAAAATGGTACACGGTATAAGACACTGTGGTTGAAGCAGCATTGCTTAGGCTCAATCTTTTTCGAAATGTTCATGGGCATGAGGGGCTATCTCCACATTTTAACCGCTTAAACTCACTCTCTGCTCCTCACTCTCTACCACACGAGCAGCATTGGTTTTAGAGACAAGTCACAGTCTACACTTAATACCCTTAATAGGCCTTAAGATGAATAATCCAGGGTTAAACTTGTTTCTCTTGTAGTATGTCATTTTAGCATTAGTTACTCTTTAAAATTTGTTTTTTTAAGGGAATGGCGGACATGCAAACTAACTGAATGCATAAAGGATTTCTCTGGTGTCCTGATGTCTATGGTTCTTTAAAGAATCTTCACAAAAATGGTTCTCTACAGCACCAAATGGGTTCCAGAGCAGCTCTAATAGGGTTCCAGTATTGTTAGTAAGTCAAATAACTTGGTGCCCTTTGTTGCTAAGACTGTACTACAATTTATGGCAGCTGATGGCCTGGTGGTCAGGGAGTTGCCCCTGCAATCGGAAGGCCAAGGGTTTGAATCACAGGACTGCCAGCTGCACCACTGAGGTACCCTTGAGCAAGGTACCATCCCCACACACTGCTCCCCGGGTGCCACTGTCAGCAGCCCACTGCTGCACTCAGGTGACTGGGTTAAATGCAGAAGCCTCAAGTAATTTCCCCTAGGGTCAATATAGCATGTAAAAAATACTCTAAATTTGGCAACAAGTTTTTGGCAGCAAGTTTGTAAAGAGTTTGGAAAAAACTACCACTACCCTCAATAAAATACAAACTGTTGAGAATACTACAACATTTGGGCGCTCTCAAGTGCTAAAACTGGCCAAGAAATTTCCACCTTTGGCACACATCAGCTCTCACTTTAGAAGCTATCATGCCATGCAATGCAAGGGAATCGTAGACCAGGGTTTCTCCTAGCTGATCAGTTCTGTTTTGTTGAATGGACAAAACTTTTGCAAATCCAGCAAAATCCTGTAACACACAATGCTGTACAAAAATGACATTTTAAATGTTCAGAAAATAAAACACATTTGCGCAACTCCCTCTATCAAAAATGCATGTCTAATTAATGACTGCAGAAATCTGTGCTGAAAGCATGCCTAAATGTGTTAACGCAGCGTTTTAAATGTAGCCGATTTCTACAGTAATTAAACCACCCCGGCTGCTAGGCCCTGGAAATCCAATCCGAAAACTCCCCATGAAGAGTCTTATGAGCTTGTGTGGCCCACTGCCTTATGTCTGAGCTGCTGTCACTCATTTCCACTTCACAAGAATATCACTTACCGCTGACAGGGGCAGCTCTAGCAGGTAAAGAGGTTGACAAACTGACTTGTTCGGAAGAGGTAACAATGGCTGTCTTTTTATGTTTATTAATACTTGGAAAACATTTCCAATTCATTTCTATTTCTAGTTCATTTACAAGAGTTTTTTTCTTTGATTGTGCCATTCTTGCTAGCTAGGTAATTTTATTTCCATCTGTAGTAGCCATGTGAGTGTTTTATGTCCACATGCCAAATTTCCTACTGCTTTTTGCTGAACTAAGGAGAGTTCTAACTATTCTAGTCCAAATACACATCTTCAAGATTTGCCAGGCTTTGGAAAAAAGTTTACTGACCACCGTTGTTCACTGTATTTAGTCTCCTTGCATATTTAACAGTTAAACACATACTACACCTGATGCTACTGAATAGTGTCCAAGTCATTCACTCGATCTTCTCTAGAGAGCATTAGCAGGAAGAGAAAGGGAATGAGCTCCATCAGAAATGTGAGATCCCACAGGCTGATTAAAAAGGTGATTACAATGGCAACTACAGGTATAAAGCATTATTTAATATTCACAAGATCAACCTTTAGTTTTCTATGACCATTTGACGACATATGATGCAAACATCTGAACCTATAGATGATTATAGACAACTCGCTAGAAAATTATTTTATTGCCATCCGGATGTGAGAATTTTATTACAGAGGATAAATAATAAAAAAAAATTAAGTAATATAAAATGCATTATGTCCCCCTGATGAACAGCTCCAATCCAGCAAGGGCTGCAGTTTTACCCAATATCCAATAATCCCTGCGACCAAAATTTTCAAGTGAAATGGTGGGAACTGAGAAAAAATGACAGCACAGTAGCATGAATCTTCTCTGCTGCTACTTTATCAGCAGGCATGAGGCCTTTGTACTGAGATTCACCATGAGGTGTCGTAAAGATGATATAAAAGATAAGTAATAGCCACAGTTTATGATGGCTGTACATGAGACACTGCAACAACTTAACAGTTTAGGGCTCTAACATAATCGCAGAAAATCTTCACCTTCAAAGGCTAGCAGTTCATGATCATATCAGTGTTAAGAAGGCGAGTGTGTACGTACCAGGAATTGCGGACTAAAGATGCTGATTTGATGGGAACAAACAGTGAGAATTGTGCAAGACCAGTCACAGAAAATAGCCAAGTCAACCTTTCAGAAAGAAGCATGGGTTGCTTAAGGGCAGTGCAGACAAAGAACAAGTTCACTATTAAGTTATATATTAATAGCATAAGTGGGAGGTAAAGAAGTTTGCCAGTCAGAAAAAAATAATCGAACAGCTTATTGCTTATTGCTCATAAAACAAAATAAAATAAGGTTAAGCAATATACAATATTGTTATGAATAATTACTGCAAAAATGTAATACCCGCAACGTAGTTCCCCTTAAAATAAAATACACATAAATAAGATGTTTGACCATATATATGTGTTAAAAAATGTGCTAAAAATGTGCAGTTTCATGTCATGTGATCACACATCATTCATGTATTTAGTTGTGAACATGTGTGACGTTTTAGAGGGTCTTTAACAGTAGACTATGGTTACCGAGCAACATCGCCAAGGGATATTTCACAAACAGCACAGTTTTGAACAACTGCAATTCAACTGATGTGCACTAATGTGTCTAATAAGTGTCAAATGTATCTATAAGTGTATTTTACAATGGCTTCAAATGTGGCTCATCCAGTCAGATTTCATCATTTTTTTTACATTATGATCCTTTTCACCATAATTGTAGCATTTCTCTGAGGACCAGTTGTCAAGTACAGACTAAAGTAACGACTGTAGCTAACCATTAACTTACAAATTTTCTGCTTTAGCACATCCAAAAACAGAAAACAACACATTAATTGTTGTTTATGTCAATATTTTGCCAATAACCAATCTGTTCAGATTCAGAAGAAGAGTGTGGCAGCAGGCCTACATCAAAATCCAAACCTCTCGGCTCCAAGCGAGATTTTAGGTTAACAGTCATGAGAGAATACAATTCGGTGAACAAAATGGGCTGTGAAATGTTTCACAAAACCACATTCAGGTACATCTTTACACATATCAAAAAGGCTCAAGCTGATATTCCAACCATATAACGGTTCTATATGTAACGCACAAGGCTACTACTGCCAATATTTAAACATATTAGAAACTGTCTGTTTTTGTAAAACTGTATCAAAGTAAAATAACACTCAAGGTTTTCAAGAGGAACACTCTCACTCATGTTCTACTGTTGTAATAAATCTGTATTTGAGAACATCATCATACACTGATAGTATGGGACCACCAGCTAGAAGGCTTTCAGTCTAGTTCTGTTTCAGCTTCCAACACATCTCAGACAGGTTTCGAAATCTCAGATTTCCAGAAAGCACAAGAGGTGCAGATTATCCTGTTCACACTACCAAAGTATCTGTCCAAAGCAAAGACGGCCAAACTGTAAACACACTAGACAGTTACCCCATACCACACACTTCGCATCAGAGAAGTAACATCAAGACTTAGCTGTAGCCTTTGTAGTACAGGTCTTGCTCTACTACTGAATCCCGCTGCCACACCTGTTATTAAATATCAAAGTATAATTATGCAAGACTCATTGTGCCAAACAGACATCACCTCTAATTTGTAATGGAGAACTTCATACCAATCATATTATTTAAAACAACTGATTTTTCACTTAAAATTCCAGTTTGACCCAATAACATGCAAAAAATGTTCATTTTGTAGCAGATAGTGCTGAAAGAGTTCTAGTATGTTTGTTTAGATACTATGCTTAATGCATTAGTTTAGGTCACACAGTGTGATATTCAGGTTTTAAAAAGGGATAATATCCTAATATAGCTCTAATGCGAATAGTTGTTTAATTTATTGTTAATGGTATAAATAATGTAATTTAATCTAAGACTTTGAACCTTGTTGGAAACTGGGGCAGAACAAATGTACCAAGGATGTAACTTTGTAGAAAATGTGGGCTGGGGGTCCAAAGAAAAGGCTTATCTTCGTAATTATTATACTGCTGAATTTCTCCACAGGCCTGTGAGGGCCAAACACAAGCTTAGCAAGTGAATTTCTTGTTACATTTTTGTTAGGTTTTAGCTGAAAATGCATCACATCAAGTAATCAATGGCTGTACAACAGCAAGACATTAAGAACTTCTGAAAATTGCATCCAAAACCATGTGAAAACTGTAGCATTCAAGCCAGCATGTTGTACATATTGAATGAAAGTCTGAGTTTCTATTCTGAGATCCTGAAGGTAGCATTTGACCTCCCAACCAAAAGTAACTCTGAACTTGACCCCACTTGAGAGAATATCAGGGAGAAACTGATGAGCAAGCAAGGAGCATAAGTGGACTCTGAAAGGAACAGGAGGCCAAAGGAGAATGTGATGAGAGAGAGAGAGAGAGAGAGAGAGAGAGAGAGAGAGAGAGACAGACTGACTCTCTGGAATGAACCTCTGAAGTTCATTAGCCAGTTTAAGTTGATAACAAATCGTCTCACCTGGCACTAACTCACACAAAGCAGACTCCACAAATCACTGATAACAACACAGGAGGAGAATCAAATAACCACGAAAGGTCACTGGGTTCAGCATAAGACATCACTCCACAGAAGAGGGGTAAAGAGAGTTTAAAGCCCTCTCCCCTTCAAGAAGAATCCATGGCTATTGTTTCCGTACTGCAGCTTGGAGCCGCTTAAAGAAGCGAACTGATGTCTAGAACTAAAGAACTGAGAAAGGCATATGCAAGTCCTATATGAAAAACATTGTAGTTTCACTTCATTTGGAAACACAAGATACTGAGACAATGAAGTCCTTAATATTTAGTGGAGCTAAAAGATGTCCTTTTATACTGAAGTCGCAATTTGAAAGAATGCAATTTCCAAATTGCAAGCATTCCAATTTTATTTCCAACCTACACCAAAAGAAAGTTTTCCATGAGGACATGGAACCTAAAAACACATTTCTTGTGAACTACCAATAAAAATCGGCACAATTTAGACAAAGGGCTGCACGATATGCACAAAACATATGTATTGTAATCATACTGCTACATATTGCAACTGTCATGCCTTTCACTATATTAAAGGGCGCATATCACTACTTTTCTCTGATTAAAACCCCTTCAAAAACACCTGGGTTAATCAGGGTCTTTAATGGTTAAAGGTGGGACAAAATAATTGGACTTTTGTTGGATTACATGAATATCTCAATAAATCAAGATACCCAGTAACGTTGACCTGGAGTCCTGATTGGTCACCCTGTCAGAAACACTGTGAGAGGCCTATCTGCATATCAGTACTGCAGAGACTGATACCACCATTATGACTAACAGATGATATACAGTTCAGCCCGAAACCAAACCAACACACAATGTGTACACAACAACTGAGTGTCTGGCACACAGCAGTCTAGCCTAAAAGCAATAAGTTGATAAGTTAGTCTTTGTGATTACAAAACAAAACAGACCTTACTTTATTGAAAATAATTGTGATTTAAATGATAACTTTATAAGACATAAAGTCTGATATACATTATTTCACATTAAATACCACAATACCTCTGAAATTCTAACTTTATGATACATAGTCTAATATACATTATTCCACAGTAAATACCTCAATACCTCTGAAATGATAACTTTATAATACATGAAGTCTAATATGCATTATTCCATAATAAATACCACAATACCTCTGAAATTATAACTTTATAATACATAAAGTCTGATATACATTATTCCACAATAAATACCACAGTACCTCTGAAATAACAACTTTATAAGACATAAAGTCTAAAATACATTATTCCACAATAAATACCACAATTCCTATGAAACGATACTTTTATAAGATAAAGTCTAATATACATTATCCCACAATAAATACCACGATACCTCTGAAATGACAACTAAAAGTCCAATATACATTAATGTAACAAGTACTTTTGGACTATTTGTATTGGTTTATTTGCCATGAAAGGTTCACACAACGTAAAATGTTTTTAGTTGTCCTCATATAAACAGAAAAAAGAAAAAAGAAAAATCAAACTAGATTTTGACATTGTGTTGATAATATACTGCGTTTAACTGCACAGTTACTGCTGTTAACTCTATTGGCATCAGTGTTGTTCCCCAGGCTGTTCCCCTGATGGTGTCGCAGTGATACTGACTCATTGTTTTGAGGTGGGAAAAGTTGCTTTCATTTACAAAGCAATGAATAGCGTCACTAGAACAGCTCTTCTCACGTTCTGCTTGACTGCATGGCATAGCCTTGGGCCAGGTCCAAAACGTACACTCCGACTTACTAATTAAACGCACAACCTGCTGCTAGGTGGTCATTTCCTGTATGACAAACACACGGTTGCACTCATAAAGGAACAATTAGTGTAGTTCCAAGAATTCGAAGACCGCCTTATGAAGTCGCAGGGGACTCTCTTTTGGGTCAGTGCCTTGTACAGTAGATGACCTTCTTTTTTTTCTTTTCTTTTCTTTTTTTTTTTCTTCGACAGGCTAAATGTTTTCACTCTTGCTTCTGGCTTAATGACCCACGTTGGATTCACTGCTAAACTCAAAGAGCAGACTGAGTGACCATATAATGTTAAAGGCCAAGTTCCAACCTTTCATTTTCTCTTTAGTTTATTGTAACTAGTCTCATGGACATTTCGGGGGCTCATTTCACTACAGGCTGTACTTGTACAACTGTGTATTTAACAAAGAATCTTGAATCTTGAATCAAATGCACAATTTTTCCTTTAGCCAATCAGCCACTGAATCTTTGCCCATTTTCATATATAACAGTTTGTCTCAATATAAAAAAAGTCTCAATAAAAAGTCTATTAGAGAATACAAAATGTTAAGGCAGGTGTGTGATGATTTATTCCCACCATATGGACAATGCTGATCAACTTTATGTAAGTTTCTATACCTTGGTGAAATACAATGGCCTCATAACTCCAGTGTAAAAATAACCGGACGACAAATACGGGCTGATCACCTGCACTGAGGATAAATGGAAAACGGTCTACATTTTTTGGCCGAAGCATTGCTGAAAAAGCTACATCGGAGTGGAAACAGATTTCACTTTAAAGGAGTGTGCTTGGTGGGAAATGGTGTTTTGTTCCTGCTCTGGAGGGCCGCTTTGCTCTGCAAGAGGCGATAGATTAATTAACAGTGACTTACCATACAAAGCACTTTGAACCGAGTGTGTGTGTGCGCTGACCACAGCCACCGTGACGTGAAACTTTGACCCCCACCCTCTTAATCAGTCATTAGAATACAGACAGCCAATGGCGAGTTCTTTCTGGTGACAGGCCAAAATTGAAAAAAAAAGACACACACAAACACACACACACACACACACACACACACACACACACACAAACAGGTTTCTAACATTCTTGTAATGGCCTCATGTCCAATTCAGAACCCAAAGCTCCACCTCAAGGCTAAGCCTGAAGCAATGTGATGTTTTGTCTCAGACCACCATAGACACAACATGAAAACTACATATTCAAGTGAGCAGAGTGTTTCAGCCTCTTTGGATGCATGAAAGGGGTTAGATATTGTGTGTGATGCTTTTCATATACACCGTATGTCCAAAAGTATCCATACAGCTCTTCTAATGAGTGACTTTAGCTACTTTGTGGTGCACCCATTCGTTTTCACAGGTTTTAAATAACACACACAGCTTGTATAATCTCCATAGAGAAGCACTGATAATAGAATGAGATGCTCTGGATGCTCATGAGTCTAAGGTCACCATGCCCAGTGCCAAGTGTTGGCCAAAGGAGTATAAAGCCCCCCAGTATTGGACTGCGTAGCAGTGGAACTGGAGTAATGGAGCTCCATTCAGTACCTCCTGGAGTGGAGTTTGTGGGCCAGAACTAAACATCCAACGTCAGTACCTGACCTCACTAATGCTCTTGTGGCTGAATGCAATCAAATCCTCCCAGAAATGTTCCAACATCTAGTGTAAAGCCTTCCCAGAAGAGTAGAGGCTGTTACCGCAGGAAACAAGGGACTCACTCCCTATTAATACTAATGCAATGCTGGATGAGCAGGTGTCTACAGCCCTCTGCAGATATTGTGTTACCACTCTACAGAGTGGTAGAACTTCATTTCACAGCTTTCTGCTCACATCAAAACAGGACTAAACCCTTAAAAACATAAAAGGCCTCTATATTGGTTCAACTGCTCACTCTCACAACTTACACTCTTAATAAAAGACATCAAACAGCGTTCAATGCTATAGTGCTATAGTGAGCCTGAGAAAGTATTGCCACATCTAGGCTTTTCCAAGAACTGTATCTTCAAGCTAAGAACCACTGAGGAGCCTTTATGTTTAGGAGCATGCTGATTAGTTTCATAGTGGTTACCAAGCAATTTACAGCAGGTATATCCGTCTCTCTCTAGTGCAGCTGTAGTAGCCTCACCTGTTTTAGCCAGTCATAGTCAAAGCAGGCTGAGACGCTAAGCAATAATGTATGGAAATTGCATCTAACCCCGCTGAGGTGTTGTAATGAGGGTGTTAAAGGTGGCAACGGAGGTCAAATGTGTGTGTGCGTGTGTGTGTGTGTGTGTAAAGGCACATGCATAAAGAAAAAGGGGAGAGAGAATGAAAGAGAGAGAGAGAGAGAGAGAGAACGGGAGAAAGAGAGAGAGGGGGGAGAGGGAGAGAGAAAGAGGAAGAGAGAGAGAGAGAGAAAGGGGCTCTTGGACATGATGACCCTGCTGATAACCCAAGCCACGTTGTACTATTCCCACAAACCTGCAACGCATTCGGATACAGAGAGGGAGACGTGTAAACATTAACGCTGTACGAAGGTGATGGCCAACAACACACACACACACACACACACACACACACACACACACACACACACACATTCAAACTAAGCAGTAGGAGGAGACCACAAGTGCACCCTTGAGTTACCAAACTCTTTTGGAATGGATTGTGGAGGCCTTTTGAAAATTCACTGCTTGCTGTGGAGCCCATCGGCACCTCCACTGAAGGACTGATTTTACCTGATTCAAATGTGTACTTGCCTTAGGCTAATAAGTGATGTTTTAAAATATCGCCATAATTTAAGTAACAACCAATATTTTGCAAAAAAAAAAAAAACATTTGTTCAATAGTGCAAGGGATAGGAGTGAGGATCTGTCCACTCACATGTAACGATATCATTTATCATGATAACTTTGTTTACATAAAGGGGACATTTATGTGGGTTTAAGTACCACAAAACAGTCATAGATCATTTTCACATGAGCATTTTCCAGTTTCTCTTTGTTCCTTAGTATTCAACGGATCATTTTTGTTATGGTGCCTTTAAAAAGGATGGATGTAAAAGATCTCTCTTTGAACTGGCTGCCCTGTCCTGTGCAATCCAGACTCAAACACTCCTTCATCACGAATGGGTGGAGCTAAACTGCTGCAGGCTGAACAAGCACATATATGTAAATGCGCTCGTTTCTGACATCACAAGAGCTCCAAATTCAAACAAGGCTCAGTGTCCACATGTGGACTGTATGGACAGGGGGCGTGGAGGAACTTTAATAGCGTACTATGGGTACTCTGCGATTTATGGGTCCTTCAAGGTGTACTTCATTGCCAAATGAAAAAAATGTGTTACACCAACATAATGCTGTTTTCTAGTTCACTTACATTAAAATGTGTTGAGGTGACATTTTATTAATGTGGAAATGATGTACACAGCCTTTTACGTCCTGAGGGACCTGATCTGAGATCCTGTTCAGCCTGGGAGAACACTTCAATTGAACAGCCTTTAGATAAACAAATATGGTCAACAAAACAAAACTACACTCTATAGCTATAGCTTGTTTTAATAAAGGCCAACTACAGCTGCTGGAAAGACCAAGTCCAGAAGCTTCTACTGAAAAAGCTGAAAGAATCCGATGACATATTACAATTATCTATGCTGCACAAAGCAAACAGTGGGTTTTTAGCACTTTGGCATCAGTGCTGACAAACGTGGGCAACAAAACAATGTGTTGTACCCTCTAACCCATGCTTTAGCTTTTTTTAATAAAGACCAACTACAGCAGATGGGTCCATAAGCTTCTACTGAAAAAGCTGTAAGAATTTTATGATATATTATAATGATCTGTGCTGCACAATGCAATTAGTGGAGCTTTTAGCACTTCAACATCAGAGCTGTGAACCTTATAAGACTGGTGGCCAACTTCAAGTGTTTGAACTGAGCACCACAGCTGAGCTGTGGGTCTCCAGAAAGTCAAACTCTTATTTCCTAATTCGACCATAATAAACTACACATTCCCACAACCTGGCTCACACTGAATGGACAACTCTTGGCCTTACAGTAAATGGCATGCTGTGTTGTTGTGTTAATACCACATGTGCACCCCGACGCACCGTGCGTAAAAGGCACAGGACGCACAAACGTCCGGCGCACTTTCACCATTCTACATACAGAGAAACAGACCCAAAAACGTGACCCTGCTGTTCTAAAGGCGTATAAAAGTAGTGAAGGACTAAACTGAGAGTCAAAGGTGGGTTTCAGCTCCTCTGTGCGTAAAACACGAAGGCCATGGCTATGGCTAAGGCTATGGGTCGTATATTTTGGGTAGATATCAGCACTGGAAGCGCGTACAAGGTGCGTAAAGCTGAGAAATGCTGCGTTTTCCTATTGTTTCAAACTCTCGTTTGAAAAAAAAGGGTCTGAATTCCTCTCCAAAGAGGACCTTCTCACCTTTCTTGAACTCCTCCAGCATGGCGTCGAGCTTGGTGTCGTTGAAGACGAAGTGCAGCGGGTGGCTGTAGAACTTGGTGATGGTCTTGAGGGGCGTGCAGTCGTCCGGGTCCACGAAGGCCAGGTCCTTGACGAAGAGCAGGTCCACGATGTTGGAGCGCTCCTCCTCGAAGACGGGGATGCGCGTGTAGCCGCTCTCCATGATCTCGCTCATGGTGCCGAAGTCCAGCGTGGCCTCGGCCGCGATCATGAAGCAGTCTCGGAGGGGCGTCATCACGTCCTCCACGGTCTTGGTGCGGAGCTCGAGCGCGCCCTGGATGATGTTGAGCTCCTCCTTCACCAGGTCGTTGTAGGGGTCCGTGACGCGCAGCATCTCCAGGAGCTTCTCGCGGTTGTAGACGGTGCCGATCTCCTGGCCCAGCAGGTAGTCCAGGAGCTTGCTGACGGGGTACGAGGCCGGGAAGGTGAGCAGCATGAAGAACTTGGTGAGGAAGATGGTGTTGGCGCCCACGGCCAGCCCGTGTCTGGAGCAGATGGCCTGGGGCACGATCTCTCCGAAGATCACGATGCCTATGGTGGACATGACGACGGCGATCAGGCCGTTCCCAGCGATGTCGTCCAGCAGGATGGTGAGCGTGGTGTTCACCAGCACGTTTCCCAGCAGGAGCGAGCAGAGCAGGTAGTTGCCTTGGCTGCGCACGGGCTCGATCTTGCGCGCGTAGTTCTTCTCCTTCTCGGTGCCACAGTTCTGCACGATCTGGAGCTCCATGGGGTCCAGGGCCATGAGGCCCAGGTTGAGGCCGCTGAACATGCCCGAGAGGCAGAGCAGCATGGAGATGAAGATGACCTGGAGCCAGAAGGGCAGCAGGAACTTCCTCTCCTCCACCACGATCACCTTGGTGTCGTCGCCCTCGTGGTAGATCCACGTGCTCTCCGTCCAGGGGTCGTGCGTGCCGGCCGGCGTTGGGGTGGCGATGCACAGGTAGTAGGCTTTGCTGCGCTCCGTCTTGCGCAGGGGCTTCACCTCGATCTCCACCACGCCCGAGGTCCTGCGGCTCAGCACGATGTTGGGCAGGATCAGGATGTCCGAGGTGCGGATGCCGCACGGGTGCGCGCCCTCCGCCGTCTCCTCCTGGCTCTTGTTGCTGTCTCCGCTCCTGCCGGCCGCGCGGCCGCGCTCGTGCTCCGTGAAGGCGATCTTGGACCACGTCTCGTTGTTGATGTTCTGCCCGTAGACCCTCAGCCTCACGCGGGACCTCTCGCTCACGCGCAGGAAGCCCCTATCCATGAACGAGATGTCGTCCGTGTCCTCCAGGCGCAGGCCGATGATGACGGTCTCCTCCCCTCCTC
The DNA here is from genome assembly GCA_037974445.1 of Brycinus macrolepidotus. Lineage (NCBI taxonomy): Eukaryota > Metazoa > Chordata > Actinopteri > Characiformes > Alestidae > Brycinus > Brycinus macrolepidotus. Next base: position 22,999,594 of record JBBPCZ010000089.1, on the reverse strand, counting down.
CTCCTCCTCCTCCTCCACCTCCTCCTCCTCCCGTGCCTCCCCCTCCTCCCCCTCCTCCCCCTCCTCCTTCTTTGCCCCTCGAAGGGGCAATTAAGCAAGCGCCCACCGTCAGGAACAAAACGAGAGTCACGGCTCGCACCCGGATCCCTGACGCCATTTTTGCGCTGGCTGAAGCTGCTGGCACCGACGGCTCTGCCATGTCTGAATGAAAATGGCTTGAAAAGAAAAGGAAAGGGAAAAAAAGAAAAGATCAGAGCCAGTCCGGCTTCATCTCGAGTCTCAGGGACTTGTGCATTAAGGAGAAGGGGGGGGAGCAGCTGGGCTCCGCGACGCAGCCGCTGCTGAGACTGAGCGCACTTCAGCGCCAAACCCGTGCCTCTCGCCCAGGCCCGAGACCACCAGCCAATCAGAGGCCGAGGAGCCCCGGGGGCGGAGACAGCACACACCCCTCAGCCAATCGGAGCGCCCGACAGCCACGCTGAATGCAAATGAGCACCGAGAGAAGTTTCCTCGTGACTTTTTGGGGATGTTTTTTGAGGAGGGGGGTGTGTGTGTGTGGGGGGGGGATTCGTTTTGATGGAGGTGAGAGCATCCCTCACAGAGACCCGAGGGGCTTAAGCAGACCCTTCAAACGAGGTTTGGACTACTGATTAAAAATATATACATATAGAAAATAACAAATTTGATTAAGAAGTATGACATTTACCTGCAAACAAAGAGTAATGGATACTGTTTGAAGCTCTCTCTCTCTCTTTCTATATATATATA
>JBBPCZ010000089.1:22950996-22963086 GCA_037974445.1 Brycinus macrolepidotus | reverse complement strand
ATATATATATAATATATGGATACATATATATACAGAAAGGACTGGCCTATTTGTGCATAATAAACTACCTGTGCAATTTCCCTACCACAGATAGATTTTATTCCTTGTATAAATGATATTGAGGGATAAGAAGAGATAGCTGGAAGCATGTTGCTTGCTGTAGCCCGTCCCGTTTCTTCCAAATGGGAACGTTTCCCTTGACTCCGGTGCACTGTTCCTCCGAACGCTCTCTGATTTACTGTCTTGTAAACACATAGGAAGTAGCATTGAAAACGCTTTAACAAAGTCAATAAAAGCAGATACCATTCCTGGTATTGGGGTTGCATGTATCCCCCACCCTGCACGCACACACACACACACACACTTACACACAAGCACCACCCTTACTTTCTTGCTCTCCTCTGTTCCCCCCTCTCTCGTGGCTTTGGGTTCGGGGCAGGTTGGGGTGATTGCTTTAGCAGGTCTACCTGCAAGTTTGCTTTAAGTCTTTTTCTTTTTCATCTGGGTGCAGAAAAGTGGCCCCCGGTGTTCAAACAGCTGTGAAGACCAAGGAGGGAGAGAACTGCAAAAAAAAAAAAAAAAAGCCCCCCCAAAAAAACGAAGGGTCAAGAAGAAAGGGTGGAAATTCAATGGACCACAGGGACTTTATCTTTTTCTCCTTGTCTCTTTACTCTCTTCTCTCTCTCTCTCTCTCTCTCTTTCCCGCTCTCTCTCTCTCTTACCCTCTCTCTCCACTTTTTAATTGTCCATCTTGTTTTTCTTCACTTTCTATACATCCTCTCGATCTCCTTCTTGGCTTTGTTTCTCTCGCTCTCTCTCTCTCTTAGTCACTTTCTTCCTGTTTAACTCTGTCTTTGTTTAGTTGTTCTGTCTTTGTTAGTCGTCTTGTTTAGTTTCTCTTTCTGCCCATCTCCTCTTCTTTAAAAATTCTGTCTTTCTAGCTTTCATTCTCTCAGCTTCACTCCTTCTTTGGCCTTGTTTCTCTTCTGTCTCTTATTTTCTCTCTCTCTCTCTCTTTTCTCTCTTTCTTTAATCTCTCTCTCTCTACCACTGATGCTCGCCTTCACTACTTTTACAGATATCACCTTCAACCAAGCCAAAGCCTCCCACCAGCTCTTTCTCTCTCTCTCTGTCTCTCTCTGTCTCTCTCTCTTTCTCTCTCTCTCTCTCTCTTACAGCTTCTGAAAGAGGAGAGAGAAATAAGCCTTTAAAAAATGAACTGTTTCTCGTCCCAGGTGTGTCATCGATCGGGAGAGCTCATGTATGATCACGTTTCTGGTGCTTTTTTTCCGAATTCAGAAAAAAAAAGGAGGGCCAGCCATTGGAAAGGGAAAGTGGTGGGATTCCCATTTGCCTGAGCTGTGGGCGGCCGAAGTGGACCGTATACGAATGGGCTGGGTGCTGGTCTGGCTAAACTGTTGTCCATCCATGGCGTAGTGTGGGGAAGGGTTGGGGGGGGGGTCTTTTGAAATCTTCATAAGTTGAGCATGGGGGTGGTATGGAATTTGCTCTGGAGCAGGTCACTGCTACCTTGTCACTGCCTGCTATATCATCTTTCCTCCTCTGAGGAAAGAAGCCCAGCGACGGCCGAAGATGAAACAGGCAGCTCTTGAGTCTCATATTTTGAGTTTCAAATGCCAACATTTTTTCCCCCAGTTGTTTCACTGCTGAGAGACAGATATCGATTGACATGTAACCTGAAATCTCCTTCTTAAACACAACTGAAGAGTTTTACCTCTGCTTTTAAGGGTCACACATTCAAACTGTATGCAGACACTCTTCAAGAAAAACGTTTCTAAACAGCCCTTGGCTTGTGAAACTTACCTCTCCAGTTTCACCCCTCATTGCTCGTTAGCAGCCGATCATGGAGGCACAACATTTCACGCACAGATATCCAACAGCATCTGAGTTAATCTGATAACAGAGTTATGGTAAAAAACATCTAAATTTATTTCACTAATTAAAAATATTTGAGTACATTTTTTGGTGTTTGGGGGGTGGGGGGGCAGCAGAAAGGGACAGCAGAACCATCTGCTGAGGACTAAGGAAACAAAAGTGCTTCATCTGTGGCTTCATCTGTGGATTCCTTTAAATCATCTTTATTTTTGAAAGTGTACAGTACTGTCTTAGGCTACCTTGGGAAAATGGTTCAAAGCTACTTATCTGGGCAGTACAACTACACTGGGCATCTGATTAAAAATGGTTGTCATAATCTGAAAGATATTTTATCTAAGTTGTTATAAGCGGTTATAAGTTAGAAGTGTTTTTCAGTAAACCAACAAGTGCTCAACATATAAGGCCTGTTTAGCATAAGGAACATATTACAGCCTGTTGGAAAAGCATCCTAGGAGGCTCCTCATAAAACTGCATCAGAGAACGCCAAGAGTGTGTAAAGCTGTATCAAGACACAGGAAGGGAACACGTTTTGTTGGTCATTTCATAATTCCATTTAAAGTTCATTTATGTCTTTGAGCTTTCACTGGTGTTCTAAAATGTGAAATATATAATCCTCTGAGAAGGTGTGTATAAGCTTTTGACTGGCAATGTGAGTATGTTTTACAAAAACCATCGTGAGTCCCATATCATGCCACATAACTATTTTTTTTTTTTAAATAAAAACATCAGTGTGTAAACATCAGTTTTGAACTGTGCATTGCTATTGTGATGTCACAAAAAACAACCGTGTGTTGCTATTGTGATGTCACAAAAAACAACCATGTGTTGCTTTTGTGATGTCACAAAAAACAACCGTGTGTTGCTTTTGTGATGTCACAAAAACAACCGTGTGTTGCTTTTGTGATGTCACAAAAAACAACCGTGTGTTGCTTTTGTGATGTCACAAAAACCAATATGCATCTGTCCAGCCTGTGGCACTTTAGCACCATCATTCACACTGAAGTTATGAGTGTTTTAGGCTGGAAATGAACTGTTTGTAGTAATGAACTGTGGAAATGAACTGTGACTGTTTGTGGTACATAAACCCACACAAAAGTCATAAAAGGACCTCGGTAGAAAAAGCATGTCATAAAAGTGTGGGATACGGGCGCTTTAATCATGTAATGGTGCTGAATATGAACGTCATATACTGAGCTGGGGCAGAGGTTTGGAAATGGTTAACACAAGATCATTGCAATTTATTGTACTAATATTAATTTTCATTTATTCAAATTATTCATTTATTCCATGGTGGTCTACATGTTTGCACAGTGTTGTTTATTACTTGACCCATACAAACATGTCCACTATACACATATATGTTTTTTTGTTTTTTTTTAATGTTACAAATCCTAATATTTACCAGAACACAGACTGCACCGTTTCAGCTCATCTAAATTCAAATTTGAAATCATAAAAAATGATAACGGTCGTTTTATCGTACTGGCTCACATCAGGCCCGAACTATCTCATAAACTGATCCAAATATGAAACGCAGATCAGAGGAGCTATGAAATATGTTTTCTGATTCACGGGCCCTTCCTGAAAAGTTACAACACAGATCAAGAGATGAGAGAGAGGGTGGGAGAGAGAGAGAGAGAGGGAGAGAGAGGGAGAGAGAGGAGTGAAACAAAGTGAGAAAGCAGAAAGGGAGTCGGCTGGGCAGCGTTTCAGAGGAAAGTCATCGCTAAGAGGAAGGGAAGAGAGAGAGAGAAAGAGAGAGAGAGAGAGAGAGAGAGAGAGAGAGAGAGAGAGAAAGAATGGAGTTGAGAGTGGTACTGTTTGCTTAGTCCCCATCAAAGCCAGTCCTAATTATTTTACCATGCGCAGGTTCAGCTAGTGCTGAGTGCTGTGGCTTCTGCCTCCACGGCTTTAACCCCACGCTGGCCTAAAACCTCAGGCTCTTCCCAGGTGATTCCTCAAAAGCGTCCTCGTTAAAGGAGAGATTTGGCCAGAAATCAAATTTACACAGTTTTCACCCGAGCCTAAACGATCCGTCAAGGCATGTTTTGGGGTCTGAGGCTTGCTTTGCACTGGAGGCTAGTGCAGGTACATGGAGGTCATGCAAGCTTAGACCCTACCAAAAAAGACATACCTAAAAAAAACACACTCTTATCTCAAACATACGTTTGACCATTTTCATAAACACCAGTATGTCATGCAGTGTCAGAAACCACCACCATACTTCCCCCAAAAAAGAAGCCAAACATGTTACATTTTAAAGAGTAACGACACCCCACTAGACAATCTAATGAGAATAAAAATAGAATTTGTGTGAACTCATGATGTGTTTAAGCAGGTTAATATTAAATCCACTATGGGAAAGGTGAAGACTCAACCTAGTTAGCTTGGTGCTAATATAACACCGTAACGCATAGACAGGTCAACAGGAATTAGCATTACTACAGTGGTAATTTCAGGTCTAAACCAATAAAAAGAGAAAACATATTTTCCAGGTAGTTCATGTTATCTGTTGTGACTTACATCCTGTATCCAGTTCTCACACTTCCCATTTGTGGCATCATCCTCAGGGGGCAGGAACATTTACTGATTTACATATTGTAATGTCTTCACGCCAGTACTGAGCAACATCATGTGCGCCCATAGAGCTGAACAAGTTTGAAGGAGTTAAAAACAGTTTTCCTCAAATTGTAAACCGCTTTGGATAAAAGTGTCTGCCAAATGAAAGTAATGTAATGTAATTTCAACAAGACTGATGTCATTTACTATTACAAAGCAATATATTTGGATTTTTCTAGGAAAAATATTTAAAATAATGTATTTTAATTTAAGAATATAATTATCTTTTAAATTCTTGTCATCTCTCTATACAGTTGCTGACCTTCTCATCTTTGTAGATGCATTGCTCCCCTGCGTTTATGAGAATAAAATTAATTACACATGATGAACATGTTGATATCGACATGTCTTTTAAGTGACATTTACTGCAATTAGTTCAGTTCTTTCTAAATATAGTAGTGAAGACCTATTGAGTTTTCATTTGTATTTTCCAGTTGGTCCAGATCTGTTTTAAAGTAATGGCTACTGAGATTACTTTGGTCCTGACAGTATTGAATAAAGTCATCCCATTTCAATTTGAGAGAAGTAATTAGTAATTTGCAATAGATGTATTTTTTGAGTTTTTATCCAGCCAAAACCACATAAGCAAGTCTGTTTGACTTTCTGTGGTGTGAAACATACCATTATGCAAATTGGGGTGGCTTAACTGTCCATTGGTTGTTAGCTTCATTAGCCTCGTAGCTCAAGTACAAATCTAAAGAAACGCGGCCACATGTCCAAGATACTAGATTCATCAAATGAAGAAATGTATCTTCAGGTTCTTTATATATTTGTTTTGCTGTATTTAACATATTAGTGTCGCATACACACACATACATTGACACAAACACACACAGTTACACACACATACAAAGGTATTCTAGTGGAAATTCACCTTCAAGTGCTATTTCAAGCACCTTTTTTTGTAGGAAAGGACCTACAAAGCTCCGAAAAGCAACTGCTGTGTTTTATACGCCTACACTTACAATTACGTCTGGACACTTTGCACATATGGACCCTGACCTCATGGATTTTAGCATCTTGATTAGCTAGCTAGCGTCCGCAGAACGTCCAGCTATCTCAGGGTGCACCGGTCTCTCCACAGCTGTAAAAGTCACAGCAAAAAAATCAGCCATTGCATCATGGAAACAGGACTCCTCTCGTCTACAGCCGACCTGGGGAACCAATTAGGCCTCCGGCGTGTGGGTGGGTGCACGTGTGTGTGTGCGTGTGTGTGTGTGTGCGTGTGTACGGGTGAGAGGTTAAATAGGACTCTGACTTTTGCCGTGACCCTCGTCTGGGAGGGAGGCCGCCACGAGGCTGTTACGAGACCACCAACTCTTCGCAAGCTCGACCCCCCAGCACCACCTCCACCCCAGTTCTGAAGTGAATAATAATTGCCAATGGGCCCAGATTAATCCTGAAGACAGACTAAACACAGTTTGAAATTAAACACCCTTGACAGTGCACTTTAGTCCAAGAACAGACTTGATCCATTTACACAAAACTGGCCCAATGGCAGTCAGTGAATGATGATTATGTTGTATTTAATGCAATTGAATCACATTATCCACAGCCACAGAATCACTCTTATATGTTGCATATGTTATATTATCATTTATGCCACATTTTTGTGATGTCACAAAAACCTGTATATTTACACAGATCAACTTATTCTGCTTAAAGCAGATTATTAGTGAAGTTAAGGAGAGTTTCAGCTTAAGACAGCTTTATGAATAAAGCACAACACAGAGCAGCTAATTAGAAGAGAAGTCTTTTGCACATATGAGTCTTAGAGGCACGGTAACAAAAATAGTACATTTCATTCTAAGGGATGACATTTTGGATACATAAACCTACGCAGGAGTTATAAGTGGAACATAGAGGGAAGTAAGTGAAAAAAAAACAAAACAAGAAAAATATATAAGCTATTTCTACATTTAAATATTTAAGCATTTCTATGATTTGATAAAGAGTAAAGACATTTTTAAAAAAATATCAAAAATATGCAAATGCTATATTTATTTAATGTTTTGCATATTGCACTGCATTAATGTAAGAAAGGCACTATGTAAAATGGAACAAATAAAAATTAATACATAAAAAAGTTTATAAATATAAAGCATGCGGTTGGTCAGAATAGTGAATGATTTCCACAGTTCTCAGTAAAGCATGTTGTGGCTTATTGTGACTCAATAATGATAAATATCATCATGTTGCCCACCCCTTACTAGAGAATGGATGAATTCATTCATTCATTTTCTGTAACCGCTTAATCCTCAATAGGGTCGCGGGTACCCAGAGTCTCGGGGTCAGCGGGCACAAGGCAGGGACTCACCCTGGGCAGGGCACCAGCCCACTGTAGGGCGCGCACACACACACACACACACACACACACACACACCATTCGCTCACACACTCAGACTTACGGTCAATTTAGAATTCCCAGTTCATCTGACACGCATGTCTTTGGACTGTGGGAGAAACTGGAGACCCCGGAGGAAACTCACGCCACCGTGAGGAGAACATGCAAACTCCACACACACACAAGACCAGGACCCGGATTCAAACCCCCAACCCTGGAGGTGTGAGGCAACAGTGCTACCCACTGCACCACCATGGGGCCAGAATGGATGAATTGTACTAAATTTCCATTAAATAGCAATACACTGAAAATACTGTAGCTATCAATGGCTGAAGAATTTGTTGCATTCGATGCGACTGAATGACATTATCCACAGTGATTAACCATGTCACATATGTGTATGAGATCATAATCGTGATCCACCAGTCATACATCATATGACTCTTGCTTTCAGTGTCAATTAGGGTCGGAATAATTATGATTCCTTTAATAACTAAATACATTTTACTGCTTGATTTGAAATTCTTTCTGGAAAGCTCTGCACTGTCCTTTCAGACGTATTAGAATGTGAGACTCACAGGATTGGTGCATTCCAGAAGCATTTCTGTCCCTCTTCAGATGTCCATCATCTCCATTATCTATCCTCTCTCTCTCTCTCTCTCACACACACACACACACACACAGAGATACACACGTACGGACTCATGCACACACACAGCATCGCTCAACAGACTCAGTTCAGGACTGTCGATGTGTTAATCACTAAAGAATGTGTGCACTCACACACAAACACACATGTAGTGATACAGAGGTGGTCCTCTGTCTCTCCTTTTCTGTCTTATGAGTCACCCTCAAGTCCATTTCACAGTTCTGGTTATGAAACATTCACTCTTCTTGTACTGTAATATTGTCACTTTTGTCATTTTTGTCAAGTCATACATCCAATGTGATCCTCATCTTATTGAAGACTGAAATAAATGTCCTTAACTTAATGTATATTCATGTAATAAGTATTAAATTACGCAGCATTACAAGTAACGGTTAAGTAGAAACTCTGTTGGTTTACTACTTGCCTCAGTATGAATTATACAACCAAAGTAAACTTTCAAAACAATTTACTTTTTTTGAGTTACCACAAATTGACCCCTCGTATGTTTTACTCCCTAGCAAATTAGCTATGCTACATGTTTGTTTTACACTTATTTCCTACAATTAGTGAAATTCCAGCTAGCTTACTGAGGCCAATTTGCCAGCAATTTTGAAATGAAGAGCTCATTGTTGGAAAACAAAACCCAAAACAGACACAAAAGCAACTACAGCTCTGAATGAGAGGGCAAGAGACCACTCGTTATATATTGCTTTGTTATTGCTTGTGTTGCTTTGATCATTTTAAAGTCTAGCATATAGCCAACATTGTATATTCATGCATCATTCTACACAAGTCAGGCAGCGTGGTGAATGAACGCACACGGCAGTTATAATTACAGTCCCATTGAAAATGCAAGACTAGGCTGTCTGGCTGACAAAAAAAACTCTTTGAAAGAATGACTATGAATGAAACCCTATGAATGAATACGTCGACCCCCATGGTATCGTCAGCGGTTGGGGTGTCCCAAACTGAAAACGAAGTCTCTCTGACACGACCAGGGAAAATGATTTTAGAATTTAATACGACCCCCCCACCTCCTTGAACCCCCCAAAACCCCCCGACCCCACACATTTTGGCCTTTCCTTCCTTTCCTTCCAATCTAAATGATCTCCCCATAGTTGTGTCCCTGGTACAAGCTTGAATGAAACAGGCCCTCGTATTAGCTGTAACAGGAGCTGACTTTGTGTTTGTTCTCTTCTTCTTGCTGGAGTTTCCTGTGCTTGAGATTTGGAGAGCAGATTTCTGGAGCCATTGGAAGCACAGGGCAGGTATTCCAAACATGCTCCGCCGTACAGTGGAGATAGCAGGGGGCCTGAATTCTGTGGCATGCTGCTGGAGTGTTGAAAGCACCTGACTGGTGTGTGCCAGTGCTCTCTCTCGCACTTGCAGGCTTTGTTTTGGGGGGAAGGTCGGGGGCAGTGGAAAGGATGGTGTATGTGTGTGTGTGTGTGTGTGTGTGTGTGTGTGTGTGTGTGTGTGTTTCTGAGAAGGGGGTTGATGTGTTTGATATGGAGCTCAGCGGACACTCGACAGGATCTGTCATTTGCGCTGTGTGTGTATGTGTGTGTATGTGTGTATATGCTTGTGTATGTGTGTGCTAAGCATGACTTTGAAGGCTTTATCAATTTTTTTTTTTTTTTTAAAGAAAGAGTTTGCTGTACTATGTTGAGACTATTAAAACTGAGCTGAATTCGTCATGGTTATGATGTCACAATCATGAATCTATTTCCATGTGGTGGCACATTAAGCACATGACTGCTTTTTGAGTAAGATGATTTACATACATAGTTTTAAAGGTGGTCTGGTTCAAAACGGTTGATGTGTGTATGTGCGGCTATGGTAATCCAGGAAGATAATACAGCAGTTAGCAAGTTGCTACTATAAACAGTAAAAAACAGATCTGATAGTGTCTTCTGGGTTCATCAGACACTAGATAATAGAATACATAATGAAATACAATGTGCAATGTATATCTGAAGCGTAAATATAGTATTGCATATAGAATACATTGCATAGTGCGTGTGATATGTATATGATGTATAATATATATAATACCGTAAGTGGGATGTAACTGTATTATAACATATAATGCATATGTATATATATATATATGTAAGTGTAATACAATTTGAACAATAACTGCACTTTCTATACATTCTACTTTTTATGTTGTGTATTGTTATTTATCATATGAGAAGGATCACAATGATGAATCTTGAGGTACAGTATACAACGACAATAAAGGTATTCAATTCAATTCAATAGAGGAAGCTTTAGAGTGCGGCCAAACTTGGTTTCCATGGAACTTTTGTGCAAAATTGTAATTTGTAAATGATTCATCACTGCGTTGATTTTCTCAACACAGGTCAGTAAAAACACCTCTGTGGTATTTTAAAACACTGTTCAACTCCAGTTACAGGACTTTCTAACAGTGACTTGTGTACGTCAGTGAACACTGACAGCCAATCAGCCGCTCAGATCACCTTCGCAACCAATCAGCACGCAGTAGCCAGAATGATGTCACATGACTAACCAAAACCTGTTTACTGTAGAAAATGGGAAATGTGCTGTTTCCTTTTTAATGTTCATTTCTTTCTTCTACTATGTACAACACATTTTCTGGCTGAGAAAGTCTAGAAAAATATTTTAGTAACTTTTATAGCCATGTAGCCCCTTTGACCCCCCATTTCAGGACTCGTTCGAGGGCGCCCTCTAGAGTTGTCCAGTCATTTTTATTAACTAATGCTTAGAAATGAATAATTAACTAATAATTATAAAGTGTCCAGGCTCCTGACAAACTGAGCTGTAATTTGGACTTTTAGTGAGATTAGTGGTGCATAAAACCACGCAGATTCTGTAAAAAATGGGTAAAAATTAAATGCAAGAAAAATGTAGAGTAGGTATTTGTCCCACTGTATAGATTCTCACTATATGAAATGATGCAGTACGTGCTGATATAAACTAATGTATGAATATAATGAACTGCATGAACGCACAGAGCAGCACAACAAAGCTGATATTCCCATCATTATTTCTTGGATTTTCATTTTGTTTGTAGATGATGTATAGGTTCTTGTCAGTTTTATTTTTATGGGCTTGTTGGCTCTGTCAGGTGGAAGCTGAGAGAAAGAGAGAGAGAGAGAGACAGAAAGAGAGAGAGAGAGAGAGAGAGAGAGAGAGAGAGAGAGAGAGAGAGAGAGAGAGAGAGAGAGAGCGCTTCTGTCTGACTCACCTTGAATGAAATACATTTTTCTTAACAGTGACAGATGTTTTTGTGCTAAATCAGTCATCATGGCCTGGATGTTATATGTACCAGTCAAAAGACACATGGCAAGATGAATGTGACTCCAGAATCAGAGGGGTTCCATATTTTATAAAGTAAAGCTCCATCATTGGAGAATCACACGTAAATGTTGTGTGCCCCCTGCTGTTTGTTCTCCAGAATTAAAGTAGGTGAACTCGGAGGAGCCCTGCAAACAAGTGTGAGATGTAATACAGTATCTGCTTTGGTGCATTATCTAAAAAAACAAAACAACCAAAACAAAAAACAAAAAAAAACAGTGTTGGCAGCAGCTAATATGAAGCCTTACCTATTAAAATGATCTCAAATCCACACTATCGTACACAGTAAGTATGAATATAATCGTTGTATTCTAGTAATCTAATATTCAAATGTTGGAATGTTGGATTTAAGTGTTTAAAAATAATAGAATTAAAAATGAAAGGTCTGATGTCGAATGTCCTGCAGGGCCGATTATAGCACAGAGCTCAAAATTACAATAGGAAAGCTATTATTATGCTTGTTTTTTCATGTATGACTGATATTTTTCTTGTTTTGTTTGTTGACAATATAAATTGCCAGGAACAAGCAGGACAAATACGTGCAGTACCGCACTTGGTTTAGTAAGGTAATAACAATTTTATGTATTTTGATTATATTTTTTATTTTGAAAAAGGGGAAAAAAGGGATGTAACCTACTTTTGAGACCATCGGATTTGGATATTTGGATATCACATAACACCTGCTTTGGAGAATTCACAAACTTTTGGAGAATTTAAAACTGTTTTAAATGAAAGTAATGTGGACTTATAACCCAGTATTTAACATTCTATTTGGATCCAGATAAAAATGAGTACTGTACAAAAACACTTTGAACTTGAATGTTTACTGTTCTTTCAGATACAGCTCAGTCTTGAGAGTACCTGGGTAAAAATGTACACTGCATGGGTTCACGTATATACATGGTGGTACTCGGGCATACAGTAAAAGTAAAATTGTCAGAATGTACAGTATTAACACTTTAAAGGTATGACATGAAGGCACAATACAGCCTTAAGGCTCTGAATACAGAGGCTATCAGTGTAGCCATGGATATGCACTCCCCTGCAGAAAGGAGAAGAAGCTCAACATCTTGCACTGAAATTATAAATAAGGCGTTTTGAACAGGCAGGAAAATGTCCTTAGTGGAGGATTGGCCAGTATCAGCAAGACAAGCTGGAGTTCTGTATTTGTGTGTGTGTGTGTGTGTGTGTGTGTGTGTGTGTGTGTGTGTGTGTATATATATATATATGCATAAATATA
>JBBPCZ010000089.1:22922845-22945188 GCA_037974445.1 Brycinus macrolepidotus | reverse complement strand
TGTATATACATAATGAAGGTGGTTATATATACACCTCCACAGCGGATCAGCTACAAATGAATGAAACATGAATATGAAGTATGAAACGTACCCCTCTAATTTTCCCATCAGGCTCTTTGAGTATTTCCTCCGCCATTTAGGAATGCATTAAGGAGGCGACGCTCCCTCCCGGACTGCGACGAGCTGAAGTGAGAGTGCTGCTTTTTCTCTCGGTCTGAGTCTTTATAGCGGGGGTCAGTATTTTTGGAAAGAAGGCGTGTTAACACTGTGAATGGATTTGGCTGGGTTCGCGTGGAAGGAGGGAGTCGTGTGTGTGTGTGTGTGTGTATGTGTAGCCTGAACTCGGGAGTGATTTGTGAAGCTCCTGTGAAACTCACCGCCGTCACATGCTGAAGATCCGCGTGATCACATCAAACCCCCTGAAGAAGCTCTCAGTCCTGCTGGAGGCCTGGAGCACTGCTGAGACAGGAGGTGATGACCAGTCACGCCTTAAACTCACTGAGAACAACCCAAAACCCTCAGAAACATTCACACTTTGGCAAGCATCTTATAAGTAGCCAGTATATGAGTGAGTGAAGGTGATCATTCGGTCATACGTGAACACACCACAGCACACAGTGTGAACTTCTTCCTCTGTGTTTAACCCATTCACCAAGTGAAGCAGGGGGCAGCGTGTGGGGACGGTACCTTACTCAAGGGTACCACTAGCAGTCCTGGGAATCGAACCCACGACTTCCTGATTGCAGGGCAAACGCCCTAACCACTAGGCTACGAATGTGTTTTATAACACGTCCTATTACATTATATATTTAATGAAGTGAAGTTGTCTCTTATAATCATGTGTGAACACCACACACACACAGTGAAATTCTTTCTCTGCGTTTAACCCACTCACCAAGTGAGGCAGCGGGCAGCCTGGAACACGGCGCCCAGGGAGCAGTGTGTGGGGACGGTACCTTGCTCGGGGGAGCCTCAGTGGTACCACTAGTAGTCTTGGGATTTGAACCCACAACCTTCTGATCACAGGGGATCAGCACCAGCACCCAAAACAGCGATTAAGGCCCCAGTGAGGATTGAACTCACGACCCCTGGTTTACAAGACCAGTGCTCTAACCACTATGTTGCTCTTGTCTCAGTGTCTCTGTATGTTTGTGCAGTCGGAACATAAACAATTTCCTCAGGGATCAATAAAGTTTTCTTATTCTGGTTATGTCATATCATATTATATTATATGAAAAAATGAATGTTATTAAATTCAGTTGTTTGTTACAAAGAAACAAGGCATGAATGAAGTAAAATGATCTGTCCATCAAATTATTGCATCAAAACAACTATAAGTGTAAAACATTGAGTATAAAGTTGAGTTTGAACCAACTGTCTCACTTTTTTGAAGAAATTAACTAATTAATTAAGTCCACAAACTGATTTTGTAGCTTCAACTGCTCTCTTTGAAACTATAGTAGAACATAGATTTTGAAGTTCAGGATCAAAAGTTACACATAATACATCCCAGAAATGTGTTTTTTCTTCGTTACTAGGCCCCATGATCACATATGTAGCACCACAGAGGTGCTGAAGTGTGGCTTGTGGGCTGCTAGGCTAAAAACAATGGATACATCAAGAGCCTAAGGCTAAAACAGATAAAGTAATAATAGATAAACTACTAACAAAGTATATTCAGATTTATCTTTGAGTGACTTCATGTTTTAGAACCAGCTGACAGTAAACAATCTGAAAATGAAAACTGTTTTAAAAGTACTTATCTTGGCTTTAAGACATGTCTTGCACAGGTTGAGAATAAGAAAAAGAGAAAATCAACAAAAAACACAGTCGTCTTATTTTTTTAAACCAAATATCAGCAGCCACAATTACTTTTTTCACTCTGAAAGTTGGGGGTCACATTTTCTCCATTAATAGTTATGTCACTGTGGCGGCATTCCTGGGTTCTTATCTCTTAAAAACAATATTTCTGACCCTACTTGCGGTTGGCATTAGCATCAGTGCACCGCTGGTGGTCTTAAGAGTTATTATTCAGTAACTGCTGTAAAGTTAATATGAAGAGAAGCAACTGAAATGTGAATCCACCAACAGATCCTCACAGGTTCCACAGTTGAGGTCTAAACCACAGATTCCACTTAGACATGGACACTGTAGAGAACCTTCTATAGGCCACATGTGAAAAGACACTGAATTCTACAAGCTCACGTCTAAATACTGACCACAGCTTGACCACACCAGCTTCTCTGCTTTACCTCTGTCTGGAGGCACATGAACAGACTGCAAGCTAAACTAAATGCAGTTCATTTACCACAGAGCAACACAGGCTTTTAGCACCATTCATTTCTTATGTAACAATTGATAAACTGGCTGAGGTGATAAAACAGACACCATAACTAAAGACACACACTGTAGAGGGCCTTCCCTATAACCCTATAGTGTGAAAAGACCTCCCAGTCACTCTGACTGACCCTCACTAAAGGCACTTTTCCATAGTCATTCTGGAACCCTGCTGTACCCGAACCGTACCGAGATGGCACGGAACCTGCAACACGTTTTGATTTTCCACTGTATCTCAGTCCAGTATTGGTGTTTCTGACTCAATTCTCTCCACACACTTTATGGCCAGTTATTGTCCCAAAACCGCGTCCATGGAGTCGAACCAGCGGAAAGTTTTCCTGTCAGAGCTGCTTTTGTTGTTGTGGTCTTTTATTATTTATTGTTTGAGTTTTTAATTTTTTCTCAGCATCGTTTAGCCGTGCACTGAAAACCTAACCCAGATAACCTGTTAGTGACGTCCTGGTTCACCTTCACGTTTCTCACAGCGTTAAAGATAAATTTGTTCGTGTCCTAGAAACCTAGTACAACCTAGTCTTCTCACATATAGGAGGCCCAGTGTCCGCATACAATGATCTCTTTTGTTCTCCATGCCTATTCATCAAGTACTGCGTATTGCAAGTCGTGTCAAATGCCTTGTGGACTTGTGAAATGTATGTACATGAATTGCATGTACTGTACTTATCAACTCATGTATCTATCCATACACTGATCTGTGGGAAGCAACAGAGCACTTGTGCTATGGAGCACTTGCACCCTGACTTTTATAAGTCAAGTGAAAGAAAAGGTGAAGAAATGATGAAATTTGGTTACTAACTGTCCAATCACAAGTTGGCCAGAGCTTCAGAGACAAAGACTGCTCAGCTGGCTAGTATTTCAGTAAAGTGACAACTATATTAGGATCAATGGGAAAGACATCTGGAAACAGGGTTGGAAATTGTACAACTCCCACAGTTTTCAAGCTAAAATCACAAAATGGCGCAATACTGTAGCTCCTATTTCCGAATGGTGCACTTTTGCTTTTTGGAACGATCAGAAGGACAGTGTCCAAGCAGCAGTCGATCGAAATCTATTTTTTCTTCCCATAGAAAGAAAGTAGAAACTTTATCTGGTTTATATTCTGAGACCTAAATCACTACTGACAGCATTATATGCCTTTTAGGCAAAACGTTTTGCACACCACCTTAAGAGAACAACTTTTTACATTTGTTCTTTTAGCCCAGTTGAGAATTTTGCTCCCCTCTATTTTAGCTGAACCAACCAACTCTCCTGCCAAATGTTTGTGCATCCCTCTCTTTTTCCAGAATGTTGTTATACCCCTGCCCCCTCTTTTTGGGCAAAAGTTTTAAGACATTTTTGTTTTGATAACAGTGCATTGTACAGCAACCATTTACAGATACCTTGGAACACATTTAGCAATATATTTCTAGTCTGAGATTTGAATAGTCTAAGATTACTTTTGTATATTACTGCATTCAACTGCAAATTTTATTTTTCAAATGTAGTAAAGTACACGAATACAGTGAACCCAAAACAAGGTAAACAAGTTCTTTTCTCCATGGTCAACAAACATGTTGGCATTAGGTCCCATCTGAACTTAAATCATTTTAAACCACAACAAGAGCTTACATATCTCACTTTTTGCACTCAGAGCCTCTCTGACTTGTGACTAACCCTATGAGATAACTGTTTAGGCCACTCCTGCAATGTCAGTGGATAGTATTTGTTAATATTCCAAGAATGGTGGGAAAGACCGTACTTGAACCTCCTCATCCGCATCTACCCCTCACAGGAAGCCCGAATCTTCGGGTCATATGATTTGGGATGTGTGAGTAGCCTCAGACTGTTTTTTGTGAAGAATCAATTACTGTTTTACACAGGAGACCATTCACTGCGTCCCCCTCTGTTCCTCTCTTTCCATGCTGACCAATCACACATGAAAGATGCTGTGAAAGCTAAAGAGATGTTACACGTGGCGCAGGAGGCAGTGGCTAGAGCTGAACACATTAAACTGCTGTCGTTGTTGACGTCAGCCAACAAGGAACCTGACTGTGTACTTCAGAAAGGAACGTATATATATAATGGCCCCTTTTGTGCAACCAAATTTTCCTACCATTCACTCCCCAGTCCATGCAGTCCAAAGTGGCAAAAACAGCTTGTTGTGAATTCACAGATATTTTATCATCTCTGTGATAAAATTTTATTGTGACACTGAATACATTTTTTTGAGCATATCATGAATATTGTCAGTACTTCTAGAACACTACTGCATATTTCTTTGCAAAGAGAACATAATTAGTCCAATAGAGCCCCCTCGAATACCAAACCGTATCCCACTTTTGAGTCCCCATGTGGCTCACACACACACACATCACATGCAGAAATAACCTGATGGGATTCAGAAGACTACAGCCATGAGAACAGTGGTGCTGTGGGGGGATTAGCTTCTGCAGAAGGCTTTTCTGTGAACCATGAGACTTGTTCTTTCAGGAACATTAAAGGTCTCCTTCAAAATTCTTGGCCCTGTGCCACCGTAAATCATGAGCCCCATGGTGCTTTTCTAAGTGCACACTTTACTCATGTGGACTTTGGGCAAGGGCCTGGGGTAAATTGGCTGCTGTCAAGGACTAGACTTGTGCCATTGGGCAGCATTTGAACTGAAAAAGAACCTTGGCAGACACTGTGCTTGGGACACCCTTCAATATTTTATACGTCATAAGTACCAGCACTTAGGAGGCTGCGGTAGGAGTAGTTACACAAGAGTCACTGTTATAATAATAATAATAATAATCATTATCATCATCATCATCATAACACAGAGAGTACTTTTGACTTAAAGAGCAAGAATTAAGATACCAGAATCTCATATAAGCCCTTCTCTTCAAGACATTCAGTGTTAGAGCAAATATATGGGAAACATACAGACAAATTAGATGCAAATATAAAAAACGTTTGGATACTGATATAGAGGATCACATATAAAACAGGTGATTTAGAGTATTGTTTGACCTTTTCTATGTTTTTTGACCTTTTCTTAAAAACAAGCTTAGGCGAAGTATCTGGTATAGATAAGTGGCTATCAAAAGTTACTCCAAGATTCTTTGCCAAGATTTGACTTAACAACGGCACTAAATGCAACAAAGGCAGGACTATATCTGTAGTTTGTGATGCTCCAAATGTCAAAGCTGTATTTACTATTCAATTTGAAATGTCATACAATGGATAAAGAATGAAAATGGTGACAAACAACAAAATGGTGGTTAGAATGATCAGTTCATGTGGTTTACAC
Source organism: Brycinus macrolepidotus (assembly GCA_037974445.1). Taxonomy (NCBI): domain Eukaryota; kingdom Metazoa; phylum Chordata; class Actinopteri; order Characiformes; family Alestidae; genus Brycinus; species Brycinus macrolepidotus. The sequence goes on along the minus strand of JBBPCZ010000089.1, from coordinate 22,939,565 downwards.
AAGTATTACAACTATCACCCACATAACGATGAAACAAAACGTTGTATTGCTGAGTGGTATGTTTGTAGAGTAACATGTACAGTGAGAATAAAATTGACCCCAGAATAGATTCTTGGGGCACTCCACAGGTGATGCTAGCTGATGAAGATTCAAAATCCTAGATGGAGACAAAGATTTCCTAAGAGGAGAACCATCCAGTGAACCTCCGGTGATTCCTGCCCATTTCCTCAGTCTCTCAATGAGAATGTTGTGCTCTATGGTGTCAAAGGCTGCCCTTAAGACAGAGCAGTGTCCAGGGTCTGCAGCAATAAATCATTTGCCGCAAGAAAGAGAGCTTTTTCCATGCTGTCAGAAACCACCCCGGAAGTTTTCAAAGATATTTATGCTCTAGCGCCTCTAAAAGTTGCGTCAAAACTACTCTCTCTAATAATGTTTAAATAAATGACAACTTGGAAATACAGTGGCATGCAAAAGTATTTAGTCCCTTTACAGTCATCTCAATTGTCTGTTTTACAAAAGATTTGTACACATATTCTTTCATTCAGTATTTTTAATGTGAACTCTCATGCTGTAATGATATAAGTTAAACTCAAACATTGTTTCTGCAGATGATTAACTTAAAAGAAAAACTCAAATGTAGGGTTTGCATAAGTATTCATCCCCTACATGTTAACACCTTGTAGAGAAAGTTTTTACTGCAATAAGAGCCATAATTGTTTTGGGGTAAATTTGTGTCCGTCCATTTTCCCTTCAACTCTGACAGTTTCCTAGTGGTTGCAGATGAAAAGCATCCCCATAGCATGATGCTGCCACCACCATATTTCACCATAGGTACGGTGTTTCCTGAGGCATTGACAGTATTAGTTTTACACCACACATACTTCTTTGAAGTCTGGGCAAAAACTTCTATTTTGGTCTCATGTGACCACAAAACCGTCTCTGACATCTTAATTGTGATTTTCTCTTGTTTTTATGTGGACCATCTTAAGGAATGGCCTCTTTCTTGCTACCCTCCAGTACTGGCCTGTGTTATGAGGAGCTCTTGAAATTGTGGACCCGTGCACCTTCACTCCAAAGCACATTCAGTAAAAGAGCATTGCAGACTTCTAAGAGTGACGGTTGATTTTTTAGTAGCCTCTCTCAACAGTCAACATCCTGCTCTGATGCTTAGTTTTGAGGAAAATTGTGTATATGTTTTATAATCCGTTAAGATGACTTTCAAAGAGGCTGAATACCTTTGCAAGCCACTATAAACCAGTGTATGTCAGCTGGATCCATTGTGGACCCTTTCAGAAACAGATGAACACATGCCAAATCTAAACAGGTAATGCACACATCCAGAGAAGAGAGGAATGTTTACAAGAGTGAGCAGATGAGGTGCAATAGAATCTATTGACAGAGTCAGGAGAGGGTCAAGAAGGCATTTGCCCTAGTGTGACAGCGTCAAGAAGGTCCTGTAGTGATGTGGGAGAAAAACGTGATGGCCGGGGATATCCAGGGATTATATGTGCATCGGTGTTAGTTATCTTATTAATAAAGAAATTTACAGTCTGCAGGAGCCAAGGTTATGGTTGCTTGTGGGGGGTTTGATGAGGTTATTGATGGTGCTGAATCTTTGTTATTATAACATTAAATCTTAAACAACCGGCAGTGCTGTTGTCACTTCCTTGATTTCCACTTTTTTCTGTTCTCCTTCTCTTAATATACTTTCAAGTCTGATGTGCATTGTTTATCCAGGGGGTCACTCGTGTTGTCGACTTTAGCTGGGTTTTTAGAGGTGCAACTTTGCAACCTTGTCTAGAACGGATAGGCGCAGCTTATGAAAATCATTCTAGTTAAATAACAAGCTAGAAGTCATTCCACAAATACAATAAAATATCACCATGAACTATTTTAACTGACAAGGTGCCAACACCCGATCCAGTTCACACAAAGCCAAACTACAACAAACAGCACAGTAAAAAATGTAAAAGTTAAAAATGAAAGAAGTTAAAAATGAAGAAAAATCTAGAAACGCGGATGAAACTCCTAAGGTGTGTATGAGCTGTACATTAAAAATAAAAGATATACATTTTAATAAAGAGTATAAACATTTTGCCTTCTCCTCAGCGCAGCACGTTTTGGCACCCACTTAACTGTAAAAGCTTAATTTGACCAAAGATCTTTGTTAATGGGTTAGCCAGCCACTGCTGGCAGGCCCGTTATCTTATTTCCTTTGAACTGAATGGGCATCATTAAACTGGCTGGATATTAGTGCCCCCTAGTGGTGTGGCTCAGACAGCTGGCATGGATTGCTTCTTATTTTAGCAAGATGCTGCACATTCATGCAGTTCATTTTTGTTAAAGAGTAGTCAAAGAGTAGTCAAGAGTAGTTAGTCAAATTTAGCCTGAAAAAATCAGCAAATTTGTGTTGCTAAAAGTGTGAAGAGACATCCTTTTTTTTCTTTGTTTTCCAACTTTGAATTTAAACTATTTGAACAGTATTCTGACGTCTTCAACCTCTAAAGGTGTCGAGATTTGTGACGTATGTATTAGTTTCAGTTTGTGTTCTCCATTTCTTCTTTTGTCTCTCCTGTCTTTTTTTCCTTTTCTTCTGTTCTTTTCTTCTTGTTCATGTGTGTATCTGACAGTTTGGAATAAAATAAATAAATAAATAAAAGAGTCCAGGTGCTTTGAAGCGTGTGATGACGTCATCGACAGCCTCGTCCTATTTATAGGTGCGTGGAAACGCGTTGTGACGTCACAGCGGGCGTTGCCGGGGTAACGCGTAAACAGAGTGAAAAAGTTCAACAGCAGGTCAGAATGAGAAGAACCAGCATGCAGGTAGGACCAGCTCATCACTCCTCCTCTTTCTCCTCTTCTTCCTCCTCTTCTTCCTTCTCTTCCTCCTTCTCTTCCTCCTCCTCTTCTTCCTCCTCTTCCTCCTCCTCCTCTTCTTCCTCCTCTTCTTCCTCCTCTTCCCCCTCTTCTTCCTCCTCCTCTTCATCTTCTTCCTCCTCTTCTTCTTCCTCCTCTTCCTCCTCTTCTTCATCTTCTTCCTCCTCTTCTTCATCTTTTTCCTCCTCTTCTTCCTCCTCCTCTTCTTCATCTTCTTCCTCCTCTTCTTCCTCTTCGTCCTCTTCTTCTTCCTCCTCTTCCTTCTCTTCTTCCTCCTCCTCTTCCTCCTCTTCCTCCTCCTCTTCTTCTTCCTCTTCTTCCTTCTCTTCCTCCTCCTCTTCCTCCTCTTCTTCTTCCTCCTCTTCTTCCTCCTCTTCTTCATCTTCTTCCTCCTCTTCTTCATCTTTTTCCTCCTCTTCTTCCTCATCTTCTTCCTCCTCCTCTTCTTCATCTTCTTCCTCCTCTTCCTCCTCTTCTTCCTCCTCTTCTTCCTCTTCTTCTTCCTCCTCTTCTTCCTCCTCTTCCTTCTCTTCTTCCTCCTCTTCTTCCTCCTCTTCCTCCTCCTCTTCTTCTTCTTCCTCTTCTTCCTCCTCCTCTTCTTCCTTCTCCTCTTCTTCCTCCTCTTCACCCTCTTCTTCCTCTTCTTTCTCCTCTTCCTCCTCTTCTTCCTCCTCTTCTTCTTCCTCCTCTTCCTCTTCCTCTTCTTCTTCCTCCTTTTCTTCCTCCTCTTCCTCCTCTTCTTCCTCCTCTTCCTCCTCTTCTTCATCTTCTTCCTCCTCTTCTTCATCTTTTTCCTCCTCTTCATCCTCATCTTCTTCCTCCTCCTCTTCTTCCTCCTCTTCCTCTTCTTCTTCCTCTTCTTCCTCCTCCTCTTCCTCTTCTTCCTCCTCTTCTTCCTCTTCTTCCTCCTCTTCTTCCTCATCTTCTTCCTCCTCCTCTTCTTAATCTTCTTCCTCCTCTTCCTCCTCTTCTTCCTCCTCTTCCTCCTCTTCTTCCTCCTCCTCTTCTTCTGATCTGATTTATTATTCACAGCCAGAGCAAACCGACCAGAGATTCTGCACCAAAATCACTTTCTAATGTCTGTTATTAGAAATTATTATTATGGTTATCATTATTATTGGTAGAAGTAGTAGTAGTAGTAGTTGTAGTATATGTATTGTTGTTGTTGTTGTTGTTGTTGTTGTTGTTGTAGCTTTTATATGATGATGATTATCATTATTATCATTATTATTATTAGTAGTAGTAGTAGTAGTAGTTTTTATTAGTAGTGGTAAAAGTAGTAGGAGTATATTTGTATTGTTACTATTATTATTATTAGTAGTAGTAGTAATAGTAGTATATTTGTGTTGTTCTTGCTTTTAAATTATTATTATTATTGATAGTAGTAGTAAATATTAGTATGAATATTTGTGTTGTTTTTGCTACTAGTGTTGTTATTATAGATACTATAAATAGTTTTTAATGGTTCAAACCTGGTCTGAATGGGGACATGAAAAGTCCTGCTCTTTTCTTAAAAGTCCATCTTGTACACTAATTATGAAATATTTTATTAACGACATACTATTTGTAAACCCCTTCAGTAAATATAGACTTTTATATGTTTATATTATGAATGTGTAAGATGGTTGAATGTGTAGAAATGTATTTTTTACACTTTTCTGAGCTGTGAGAGCTGCTCTTGAAAGGAAAAAGCGGATTTGAGTTTTATTGGCTGTCGGGATAACAACATAACCACGCCCAGTGATGATTTATCACTTGTGACTCCGCCCCCTCGAGCATTCAATGCAGTAAACTGTTTACCATATTTGGTCATGTTCTTCCGTTGAATATTGTTGGAGCAGCTTGTTTATTTGTATAATTTTAACCTATCCTGTGAATCCTATAAGGTGTACTATAGAATAATCATAATAATAATGTTAGTGTTGCATAACGTGGCTCAACAACAGCATTTATATAAATAATAATAGCAATAATTAATATTATAATAATTGACTGTGCTTTTGACTTTTTGGTATTATTCTGTCCTTGAAAACAGTCTAGAGAATACTGACCATAAAAATAAAAATGTGTACAAATTCTATACAGTAAAACCTTAAAAAACTTTCTTTTTAAACCGTTTTACTTCAAGGAAAAATCAAGAATAACATCAGACCATGCAGGACCAGTCAGGAACTGAAACCAGTGGGGGGAAACCTGCTGGGACCTCCCTGCAGGAGCCCCTATCTCCAAAGATGCGCAGATGCTTCCAAGACATCCTGGATGTCGTCTACACTATCAGTGATGAGTATGTTCCTTCTTTTCATTTTCGTTTTTCACTTCATTTGAGTTTCATTCACTGTTCTGATCGTGAGGACATTATTTCACTTACTAAACATGAGGAAATCTTTTCCAGGCAGTGGAAGACGCTGGTGGGATTTGTGCCGACTGTGGTAAGTGGTGAAAATTCAGTGCCTAATTCATTTTAAACAGGAACATTAGTCAGTTTTAAAGTTGGTAGGGTGCTGTATGAAATCAAAAATCCTGAAACACGTCATTTATTATTGTTTTTTTATTGATGTGTTCCTTAAACAGATGATGAAACTGCAGTTTGCATCACTGTGCACTAAAATAGTGATAACCATCTCTAAACTGGCAGTGAAGATTTACCTGCCAACTGTTATTGAGGTTCTGGGACTGGATGTGGTTCTCATGGCAGAAGAGAAGCTGCAGAAGAAAGTGGACCATTTTTCCACGGACCCCTCTGGGACGTCCGGAACGGCTTCAGCAGAAACCTCCGCACAGAGGTGAGACTAAAAATCCAGAGAAGTTCTCTTCTTCTTTTCTCTCAGACCTTTTTCCACTGCTGTACCACTCAGGGGTCTCTAGGGGTCCCTGGGGGGTCACCAGTGCTGCAGTTCTAATCCCACCCCAAAACAAAAAGGGTGGAAAAAAATCAAGTAGCCAGATTATTAAATAGACACTGATGAAAAATGTAACCATTTTTATGTAAACATACATAATGGCCTCTTACAGTCGTCTCTAAAGCCCCTTCTGATGACACTGAAAATATAGTTGGTTGAATTTTTTATCTCTAGCTGCCTAAATTATTTCTTTAAACAAAAGAAAAACATTTAACAGCCCGCTGACTTTAGTGCTCTATCACTAATGCCAGCTCTCACCACAGATGTATTTATTAACGTCTAGATCAGTATCCAGCAATCAGGAATGTTGAGTGCAAGGATCTCCAATTACTGCACTGTTCTAAGCAAACAACAGTTTTTGTTCCACTTGGAACAAACAGAATTCCAATTTTGAAAAACAAAACAAAAAAAAAAACGATGTGAAAGAAGCTTACACTGCACTCATATGAAATAATTACAAAATCATGCAAAAATTATAGTACATTTTGTCTAAAACCCCCACTGAATTTCTCTTCTAGGAACACTTAAGATACACTTGTAAATGTAACGATGTTGCTACTCTGCGTCTCTGCTGACAGTGATTTAGCTGATGAGAACACTGTTCTTTACTAGTGTAGTATTAATAATAATGGATAGTAATGTAATAGTGATGGAACCATAAATACATTCGCCTCTCTTTTAAAAGCATGTGAGCTAAGAACCAAATAATAATGTCCAGTTTTGTGTTTGAATAATGAAAATGACTTTAATGAATCTTTTCTTTAAAACTTTTTTTTCTGTGTTTATTTCCTTCATAAAGATCTTCTGTGAACCCAGCTGATCTCGTGTGTAAAATTATTGAGGATTTTGTCGATGAAGTACGAATGGCGATGCAAATGGCGATCAACAAGGTTGCCTCAAGTAAAGCATCCTCATTTCCTAACAACTGGAAGGCAACATGCAATTCTGTGGCAGATGAGATGTTTAAAATTCTGCAAACAAAAATGAAACCTTCTCCCACCGAGGACACGACTTTGAGAGAGGACCAGGAGAGATCTGATCTGGACACCACGGCCGTCACGGAGAAGATCAGCGCTGAGCTAAAACAGAGCGCTGGGCCATCAGATGTGTCTCAGGACTCTAAGACTTTGGTCGCCAAACTTGTCCCCAGTGTCAAACCACAGGAAACATCAGGCTACAGTGTTTCCCTAATAGACGACCTCACACTTAGTTGCACAAACGATGTAATTAATGAGATCCTACGTCTTTGTCATTCGGATATTTTCCATTCAGACGGTCACATTCCTGCAGATACCAAAATCTCAGAACCGTCTACAGTGTCCAGACAGAGATTATATGCAGTGATGCAGAACCTGGAAAAAATCATCAGGGCCAGCAGATGTCTTTCTAAATCCAGTTTGAAAGGCAGAGATTTGGAGGAGAGCGAAGCCGACTCATTTCCCGTATCAGCGACTGGTGTTGAAGAAGATGATGCTCCTGGATTTGGTGCTTTATCTCACCACACTGAGAGGCTTTTCAGTGCTGATTTTCGTGTGAAGGCGACCCAGGCTGTACGTGACGCCCTCCTCAAGGAAATATCTGGATCTGTCCACTTCATCGAGACTTCTAATGAAATGACGAGCGAGTCAATGCTCCACACCTCAGTAGAGGAGGTCGATATGCTTGAGAGCCCCTCTGCCACCACCCTCCCACCATCAGTTCTTCTTGAGTCGTCTGCTTCACAGATTACGACAGCGTTTCTGAAAGAGCTAGAGAGAACGTTTTCTAGCCATATGGACTGCGGAAGAGTGACTGAACCAACTTCAGCGATGAACGTCATTACCGCCGCTCACAGGATCTACAGGAATGTACATTATAAGGTGTTTGGGTTTCTTCTGAGGCTCCAAGAACCACATTCAGCAGAAGACGAGTCTTTCCAATATCCTGCAACATCAGCAGAATATCAAGAGTCAGACTCTGACAAAATGCAGATACATCAGCAGATATCTGATGAAGCCATACACTGTCACGCAGACAGGTTAATAAATTTAACATCAGACGTCCTTCAGACCATGGCTGGACCATCACGTGTTTGGAGAGGTTTCTCAGATTCTCTTCTGGAAACTTCATGGGTGAGGAAAAACCTGCTGAGACATCCTGAACAAGTTCCTCCAGCACTGGCCAGCGTTTTTGTTGAAGACTCTGTTAGGAGCTTGGTCCTACACCTCTGTTTGCTGAGTCACAGCCAAGCGTCTTCTCATTCAGCTGATCAATCTAATTCACCCGCTTTTTCTGATCGAGAGGTTCAGGACACCAGCGCAGGTTTTGAAGCCCCTAACGCCAGCACAGAGAAGCCCCCTAGTGCATTAAGCCAATTCAACAAGGCTCTAAAGAACCTAGGGATGAAGTTATTGTGTTCGACTCGCACTACCGTAGACGTAGTGGAATATCCTCAGGCATTGCTCGAGAAGTCTGAGCAAGCAGAGATCAATAATGACATCAAGTCTACTGGTGCATCACCTTCACCCACAAGCAGGGCGGGCAGTGAAATTGTGAGAGAAACTCTGGAGAACTTTAGACTCTCTACTGAGAAGGTGGATTCTGACAGTGCCAGGCCTTTGAATGACTTCCCCTCAGGTGCAGAATCTGTGATGGAGAAAAAGAGGGGTCTCAGCTTTCGCTTTATAGTGACTAAAAAAGCTCCTCTCATCAGAATTGGCTATAAGGTATGGAGATCTTCTCATATTTTAATCATTTAACGTTTACACACACCAATCATCGGAGTTACGTTCTGAATTACTCTATTAGTTATGAAACATTGTTACTTTTGTGAGTCTTCATTTTCATTTTCATAATTTCATTCTCATCAAGTAATCAAATGTATGTTTATCTGACATGACATCTAACAATCAGAAGTCTACCTCCTCCTCTAGAAATCTTAAATCAAGTGGCTTACAATATGCCTTCACTGTTTGTGAAGTCTAAGCAAAGTGAATTGGGGAATTATAACATCTATGTGTTGTCTTTCAAGTCTCCAGGTGCATCTCCCACACCCGCAAGCAAGTCTGGAAGTTTAACAGTGGAAGATATACTGGAGAGCCTGGACTGGGAGTCCTACAGTTCCAGCAACAGTAAGTACATGAATCAAAAGACATTCACAGTCATTGTTGGAAAACAGTTTTGTTGTTTGCTGTGGTTCTCATCTCATCTTATCTTTTGCAGGTTCGAGGAGTGAAAAGAAATTTTTCAAGAAAACTCGCCAGCGTCTGTCCAGGATGTTCTCAGCCATCAGGAAAATCCTGCCCAACCCCTTCAAGCGTGTGATTCAGCCATCTTAAAGAATAAGCCACTTAGTAAAACACAAAATAAAATACAAAATAAAACATTCTGCAGTCCTGTATGTATTTATTACATTTTCTCTGTTCGTTGTCATTATACGGAAATCAATGGGTAGGACTTTATTTGGATAGTGTTTTCTAGACAATCTGTAGTTGCAGACGCGGCATTTAGCTTGTATTCAACTAAATGTCTAGGAAATCCCAGTTTAATTGAATTCAAAACTATTCAACTTTTCCTATCCCCTAAATCTGGCCATTCCATCCATCCATCCATCCGCTTATCTTTTACCAGGGTTGTGGTGGGTGGTGGAGCCCATCCCAGCAGTCAGAGGGTAAAAGGCAGAGAAACACTGTGGTCAGGACAACAGTCTATTACAGGGCCTAGCCTTGGTCCAAAACCCAACCCTTGTACTGATCCTGACCCTAAAACTGAATCAACATGTTGGTACCCATGCTGTCCAACAAGAAGCAACGCGACTAGAAATGCAAAGCAAGCATTCCATCAATGATTGGGTGGAGTGTGCCTATTGACAGGGTCTGTACTAAAGATAATAAAGATTAGAAAATATTATAAAACCTGTTAAGAGTGAGCTGGAAGTCGTCCTAAAACTTTTGGCCAGATAATGTATTGTGAAGAGTGTGCTGGAAGGTGTCTCAATACTTTTGGTCATATTGTGTATATGAAGAGACTCGTATTGTGAAAAGTGTGCTGGAAGGTGTCCCAATACTTTTGTCCATGTACTGTAGTGTATATAAGGAAACTCGTATTGTGAACAGTGGGTTGGACCGTGTCCCAATACTTTTGTCCAGAAAGTGTATACGAAGAGACTCATATTGTGAAGAGTGTTCTGGAATGTGTCCCAATACTTTTGGCCAGATAGTGTATTGTGAAGAGTGTGCTGGAAGGTGTCTCAATACTTTTGGCCATATTGTGTACATGAAGAGACCCGTATTGTGAAGAGTGTGCTGGAAGGTGTCCCAACGCTTTTGGCCAAATAGTGTATATGAGACTCGTATTGTGAACAGTGGGTTGGAACGTGTCCCAATACTTTTGTCCAGAAAGTGTATACGAAGAGACTCATATTGTGAAGAGTGGGCTGGAAGTTGTCCCAATACTTTTGTCCAGATAGTGTGTGTGAAGGGACTCGTATTGTGAAGAGTGGGCTGGAAGGAAGCTCTGTGAGTTCCTTTGCTGTGTAGCGGGTGACGTGTCTGTGTAACCGTCCTGCTCTCTCTTTGACTCTCTGGCAAATGAGCCTCTTTTGACATCAAAAAACACATTTTTACCCGCATATGAGGTTCGACGTATTTTGAACGAAGCCTTAGGTCGACGACTGAGCCAGGATGTCCGTGTTTATCCGCGTTTTTTGCCCGTTTTTGGTCTTTTTTCTCGGCTCGACGCTTCTTCTGCCCCGGGCTGTTGCTTTCTACCTTCCGGGTCTGGCTCCCGTCAGCTTTTGTGAAAAACCCCAGGAGGGAGAGGACGCGGGCAGGGAATGCCAGGTAAATAACCTAAACCTGGACCGTATGTCTTAAACACAGCTGTTATTTCTTTTTATTTGTCCCACTTTACCCATTTTCCCCCTCTAAGACGCCGTACTGGCTAGCCACCGGCTAGCATGTTGTGCTGCGTTGCGTAGGTAACGGCCTTAACAGCTTTAAATCCACATTTCTCATGTCTGAATATGGCTTATTTAACTCTAAGAGCTATATAAATGTTCATAATGTCATTATAACCTCGTAATTTTGTGTCAGTGCTGGTTGTTGCTGCCAAATTGGTTCTCTAGTAGCATTAGCATTAGCCAAGCTAGCTGTACAGTTTGTTTTTCTGACAGGTGGGCCACAAAACGAGGACTAATGGTCTGGTTTGAGGACCACCAACGTCTTCAGGTGGCTCCTTTAATAGCACAGGCATTAATCAGTGACTAGAAGTGCATAACAGGATGAGATTGACCTGTTATTTGCTTGATACTGCTCTTATGGACGTGTAAGATTACAAGCTAGTCATACCCACTTTGTATTGATTTTTACCCTCCTGAGTGTCTTTAAGTGCATTTATGGATACAGTATTCTTATTTCATGCTACACTATAGGGACAAAAGTATTGGGACACCCTTCTTCACTCAAGGTGTGGGCTAGGCCCCTTCCGTCCAGTGAAGGGCAATCTTAATACTTCAGCATACCAAGACATTTTGGACACCGCTATGCTTCCAACTTTGTGGACCCAGTTTGGGGAAGAACCTTTTCTATTCCAGCATGTCTGTGCCCCAGTGCGCAAAGCAAGGTTCATAAAGACATGGTTGGTTGAGTTTGGTGTGGAAGAACTTGACTGGCCCACACAGAGCCCTGACCTCAACCCCATCCAACACCTTTGGGATGAACTGGAACGGAGACTGCGAGCCAGGCCTTCTCGTCCAACTTCTCGGGCACAAATTTCAACAGAAACTCCAAAATCTTGTGGAAAGCCTCCCAAGAAGAGTGGAAGCTGTTATAGCTGCAAAGGGGAGGGGGACCAACTCTATATTAAAATCTATGTATTTGAATGGAATGCCATTCAAGTCTCTGCTGGTGGAACGGTCAGGCGTCCCAATACTTTTGTCCATATAGTGTATGTTGATGATGACCGTATCTGTACTCCTGGTGGCCCACGCCTCTGACACGTCACGATTGTGGTTTTATTTTGGATCTAAATCTGGTTTCCAGCACAGTTTGGCGATTTTCCTTCTAGCAGTGCTCTTAACTGTAACTGTGCTGGACTCAGGCCCTCTAGGACTTGAATTTGCAGCCCAAGACTTAAATGATCCCAGGAGGAAAAGAATAGCTCCTTTCAGACTTAATTTCCTGTGCTGACAGACGCTGGATGCACCACTACAGTTTGTTCAGTAGTTTATTGAGCTAATGTATGCACTTCTGCTCATGTCGGAAGATGTTAAACAGAAGCAAGAGCACTTTTAGTTTATTATACCTTTTTTGAGTCACTCTGAATAGGAATGTCTGATAAATCAGTGAATGTAAGTGTGCTTGAGCCCAAAAACTATAGACAAACTCAAGTAAAATATTTTGAATGGAAGTTAAAAGTAGTAAGTCATGAAACTACTTAGTTATTGAACTGCAGTGGAACTTCTTAATACATCCAGCATCTATCAGTAGAGGAACTGAAGTTTTTTAGGTGCTGTTCTTATCTTTTTGGAATCCTATTGGTTTGAACTAAATGTTAAAGTCTAAACAGTAACTGAGTCAACTGAGTTATATTTCCTTATTACTTTCCTCATAAATGTACTACACACACCTCTGGTTATTACTCCGATTCCGATGCGTCACTACCAGTAGTGGATAAGGGTTTTTTCTTTCTTTTTTTTTTTTTTTTTCTTTTACCACACAGTCAAGGAAATACCTCCTGATTTCATACAGCAAATGGCATTTTTGTGCATTTAAATATGTGAAATGTAAATCAGTGTTAGCATTTGTTACCTGCCAGTGTGCTGTTAAGCATTCCTTTGCTTATCAGTGCTTATCGCCATATTGCCGTAAAGCTGTGAAGGTCTTTCGGGGTTGGGTATCTGCGGCGTAATTTATAACATTTTGCTCTTTTCATTCGCAGGACAAAATTGAGCTGTTTGTGAACAGGTTGGATTCGGTGGAGTCTGTTTTACCCTACGAATATACCGCGTGAGTAGACTTTTACAAATGTTTCTGACTTTTCAAAGCACTTCTAAATGCCAAACAAAACTTGTTGTAGTACTGACGTCACTTAAGCTGCTTGTGGGTACAGTTTTTTGGAGACAATGTAAAGGTGACGTCTTTGACACACTGAAAGCAGTGTAAATTAACAGGTGCACATTCAGACAGTTCTGTCCGACAGGTTTTTCCAGAGCTTCCTGAAAGGGCAGCCATACAGAATGCTGCTTGGAGTAGCGCTTCTCTTCAGAGAACAGACCGGAAGTGTGTGGGAGTGGTAGGAAAAAAGGGAAAGGCGGTTAAGGTTGCCAATAGACAGACTACGTGCCGGTCCCTGTCTTGGTTTATAAGTTAATGATTAAAGGCCTGAATAATAGGGGCAAATATAGCGAAAATATATTTATACAACACACAATTTGCATCACAGTAATGTTTGGTATGTTGAAACAGACAAAAAGGACCGGTGGTGCAGCATTTAAAATAATACGAGGGACGTTCAAAAAGCTTCCGCACTTAATTGGGCATGTCTGAGAGTTTAGTGCCATTTAGCTCCATCTGATTTCCACCTTTTTGGAGCTCAAAGAAGCTTTAAGGGAAAGAAGATTTTGATTTGATGTGATGATGTGAAAGCAGCGGTGCATCAGCGGCTACACGTTCAGCCAAAAACATTTCTTGCTGATGGCAATGAAAAGTTGGTACAACGCTGGGAAAATTGCATCGCAAAGGAAGGTGACTATGTAGAAAAGTGATGCGATTTGTTTTTGAAAGTCTTAATAAATAGAGTTTAAAAAGTGTGGATGTGGCTCGTACTATGAACACAATGATTTTTGTTTAATATTTAACACACAGAGCCAGTTATCTAGGACTAAGCTAGATAACTAGGCCAGAGCCAATACCCGGTATTGTTCGTGAACGTATTTGCTTATGTCAATACATAAATATTCCTAAAATATAGAAATTAGGATATATTACTAGTAATAAACAGTACTATAATAATTATAATATTATAGTAATTATAAAACTCAAGGGTGCTAAAAATTTCAGCCATAGAGAGATGAGAAATAAGAGGAGAGACGAAATATAAGGAAAAGCCCACACAACGACTCTCATACACAATAGTTCTTTTCAGGCGGGAGGAAGTTTGTTACAGCAACTAGCTGGTGGTCTAGTGATTAGGGCGTTCACCCTGCGATCAGGAAGTCGTGGGTTCAATTCCCAAGACTGCTAGCGGCACCTCTGAGGTTCCCTTGAGTAAGGTACCATCCCCACACTTCTCCCCGGGTGCTGTGTTCCTGGCTGCCCGTCGCTTCACTTGGTGAATGGGTTAAACACAGAGAGAGAATTTTGTGCCGTTCACACTGTGTGCTGTGGTGTGTTCACGTATGACCGAATGTTCACGTTCACTTTCACTTTTCACTTTACCGAGGTAGCATTTTCAAAATAAACAGCTTTATTTCTGCAGGATTATAAGTGCAGTAACTTTAATAAAATTGACATTTCACCACAGGAGAAATCATCAGTCTGTTAAATCCAAAAATCGTATACATTTCTTTAATATTATGCATATTATACTTACATGTTATCCTTACTAATTATGCTCTCTGTAAAGAAACTTGTATTTGGTTGGTGTTGTTTGAGTTTTGGTCTTATCATTATGCTCAGAAAAGTGTATTCTGATGTGAAATGACATTCTTGATAACGACATTCATAATACTGACCTGACAGTTAACTATAACATTTATTTACTGGGCACCTCAGATTGAAAGGAAAAAGTGCAAATAATAGTAAATTATATTTCTGAAAATGTGGCTTTAATGTGGTATAAGAAATTGGATCTTCTCTTTGCTCTTTTCTTCTCTTCTCTTCTCTTCGAATCTTTTCACTTCTCTGCTGCTCTCTGTTGAATGTTAATATGACATGTTTTGTTAATTTGTTGATCAAAACATGTGATATGACCAGGAGAACTTTTGCATACAGCTGTGTTTCCATTTGCATAAACATCATTTGTTCAGACTGAGGAGAGATTGTAATGGCACTAACACTGAGCTCTTCAAGGCCAGTTGCAGCCTCTGTGTCATCTAAAGGCATCTGGAATCTACCACACTCAAACTCCAGAGCAGTAACTGTAGTGCTGGGTGATATATCCTCCAAAGCATATTACCACAGTGTAGGGATGGGCGATATGAGATCGTGAAGACGATCTATGTGCTGACGATCTGCCAAAGCAGAGAGATCGTAATATCGTCTATATGGACTACATTCTATCGGTCTATTGCGGTTCTATGCTCTTCCTATTTATTTTTCCTCAGCCAAATCGCACTGTTTGCTAGTTCGCTTAATGTCTTATAGAAACAGCGCTCAACCAACCAAAGTGAACTGCGGCACTGACGTACTGTTCTCACTCCCCCCACACTGTTTGATTCAGAGTGTAGCGGGAGGCAATGGCTGAAAGTGAAAACGTAACGAATGAGTTGGTCCCTAAAAAAAACTCTACATCGGTGATATGGAACTGGTTTGGCTTTTACCCAAACGATAAGGAACAAACAGTCGTTATTTGCAAAGTCTGCAGAGAAAAAGTTCACGCGTCGGATGGCAACACGACGAACCTTTTCGAGCACTTAAAGAGACAGCATCCTAAACAATATGCCGAGAGTATAGAGGCTAGGAGAGCAGTCACACCACAGGCAGCAGAGGCAACAGGTAACAAACCACTCTGACACAGGCTTTTGAGAAAGGCGGTCCATATGAGAGGACAAGCAAGCGATGGAAAGAGACAACAGAAGTAGTTACCTTTTACCTCGGAAAAGATGTGGTTCCCATCAAAACTGTAGAAAATGAGGGGTTTAAAAGTCTGCTGAAAGTAATACGATACAAGCTGCCCAGCCGAAAATATTTCTCCAGCACTGCTATTCCACGTCTGTACTCCGAATGCCGTGAAAAAACGGAACGCGAAGTTCAGAACGTACGGTTTTGTTTTTTTGTTTTTTTTGCAACAACCAGTGATCTGTGGTCTAGCCGCACTTCAGAGCCTTATTTGAGTCTGACAGTTCATTATATTAACAACTGGAAGCTCTGCAGTGCGACTCTTCAAACAACATACTTCCCAGACGATCATACGGGGGAGCTCATAGCGCACGGCCTGAGAGATGCACTTGAGTGGGTTTTTTATAATCACGTTTTAGACACAGTATTGCACTTTATTTTTGTTCAGAGAGAACCACAATTTACTTCTAAGATTACATTTATACCTTTTATTGACCCTTTTAAGAACCCATTTATTGTTTTACCTTAGGAGGTACTGTCATGTCATGTTAAAATGACTGTGTTGAATAATTCAGTAATAGTTTAAGAATGGCATTAGTTGCCGTTTTTATTGTTTACCGTTTAAAATTTTTTGTTCTTGTTGATATTTTGTTCTGAAGTAACATTAAGTGTTTAGCTTTAAATAAACTTGTTGGCAGAATTGCACAAACTGATTAAAATCTGTTCAGAAATGTTCTTTGGCCTAAAAGCTGTTTGGTTCTTCAGGACTATGTTTTTACAAAGGAAAAAAATAGTTTGGTTGTACTGTTCAGTAACTTGCAAAATAGTAAAAAAAAAAAAAAAAAAATCTGTTGTTACAAATCAATATAAATACCGTGATAAAAATCTAATGACAAAATATACTGATGTTCAGTAAATAATTTGACATAAATAATTCTTCTGACACAGATGTTATTCATTAAAATTACTGGTTGCATTACTCATTAGTCAGGATTTTAAACACAGAAGCTACACTATTTGGACAAAAGTATTGGGACGCCTGACCATTACACCAACAGGGACTTTAATGACTGGATTCAAATACATAGATTTTAATATGGAGTTGGTCCCCACAAGATTTTGGAGTTTCTGTGGGAATTTGTGCCCATTCATTCTGTAGAGCATTTATGAGGTCAGGCACTGATG
>JBBPCZ010000089.1:22911898-22922225 GCA_037974445.1 Brycinus macrolepidotus | reverse complement strand
ACGAATCTGACTAGCTTTAACCAGTTATAACCAGCTATAACCAAACCAGCCTGACCAGCTAAAACCAGCTATAACCACCCTGACCAACTATAACGAATCTGACTAGCTTTAACCAGTTATAACCAGCTATAACCAAACCAGCCTGACCAGCTAAAACCAGCTATAACCAACCTGACCAGCTATAACCAGCCTGACCAGCTAAAACCAACCTGACCAGCTTTGACCAGCCTGACCAAGCCATCTCTGTAAATCTGGCCATCTACAACCTGACTAACGAGCTAACCAGCCGGATCACTGAGCTTGGCCAGCCGTGACAAACCTAAAACAACTAGAATCAGCCTAACCTGCTCACCAAAACCCTTCTAAAACCAAGTCAGTCCAGCCTGACTATGAGGCTGGTTACCAGCTAAAACCAGCTTGTTGGGCCAGGCTGTTTTTTTAGCCATATAACTATAAAGATTTAAAAAATGTGAATAATTAAGCTACAAACCTCATAACTTGGGTGCTGACTACAGTGTATATATAAATGACCTGTTATAACTTCAGTGTGACTTCAGGGTGAATGTGTGGGCCGTTTGAGCTGGGGAGCGAATGATACTTATTGAATCTTTGTTTTATACTTCATTAATTCATATTCACATAGTGAGTGAAATTCAGTTTGCCATGATATGGGCCCTAATTTTGCTGAAACAGCAGAATGAATTCCATGTTAATGTGTGCAGTAATGATCTACATGTATATGTTTATCTATATGTATATCTATATCTATATGTATATAACATGTATATACATGCTTATATGTAATATATATTGTACCGAAGTTTAGCTTATCAATGCAAATTGTGAACAAGCCAGGTGGCACAAGAAGGGCTGTGTGTGGCAGAATAACAGACCAAACACACTGTCAGTGTGAACTGTGTTTATTATCCTTGAATGCCTTATTTGCATGTAAAATCTGCATTTTAACGTCGCATCACATTATTTGCATTTTAAGCTTGCACCACATAAAATACATTTATTTGCTGAACTTCCCAACCCCTTCTTTCCAATCTCCTGCTGCAGTAAGATTTTCAAACCCCAGAGGGAAGTAGAGGATCGACACAAACACAAGAGGGACTTTTATAATGACAACAGTGTTCAAATCAAAGTAAGATTGGTTATATATTAAATTTTACTTTTATCCGTGATAGACAAAATGTGTAAGTTGCTGTGGAAAGCAATGATTTATGTTAAAATGATGAAAAATTAGATTTACAATACACTGATGAAGGTAAAGCTAAGACTTTAAAAGTAGGCCAGGCAAGTTTGACTAAATGTGTTCATCAGAAATTTACAAAATAAATTGGAAAGAGAAATTAAAGCATGTCTTAATCAGACAGTAGTAATTTCCAAGGGTGAATCTCAAATAGCTCCCTAGCATCCGTTTAGTGCACCATGTACATTATGTATGTGTGCTATGAAATTCTGGCTTTTACAAGCAAATCTTACAACTTTTGTCTAGTATGGACTTTTGCAGAATTTTCTGAATCCCATGTGGCTTTTTGTTAGACGTATTATACTCTGTTATGTTACAGGAGCCAGTATTTTAATTCCTACGCAGTGCACTAAGTAGGGAGTAGGGAGTAGGGAGCCATTTGAGATCCAACACAAGTTTCTTTATCTCTGAAATATATCACTGCCTTAAACTGTCAATATTTTGGACATGCAAAAAAAAAAAAAGAACCACTCCATTTGTATTTTCATATCGATCTGGGGGCCATTACTTGCAACCAGTTTTCAGAAGTGTTTTTGCTCAATAGACATGTGTGATTTTTGCAGATGTTTCCTCAGAGATGCCTCAACTTACAACACTTTCTTTCTGATTTATTTTCATATTGAGATGTCTGCCATTTAATTTGAAGTAAGTGTGAGCTCCAAGCCTCTGTTTTAGCTTGAAAGCAAGTGAAGGGGTGCTGTTCATTCACATAAAGTGTGCTATACTACTGCATATAAACAACATGCATAGTGGGTCTCCTTGGTGGAAGTGGAGAATCATCAAACATATTCACCAAAACTGATAGCACATGTTCAGATAACCAGTACATGCAAAACCAGAAATGCAAACAGTGACTCTTCCTTAAAATGGCAGCTCAACCAATCATCTTCCATGCTGTAAGGTCTGCTAGAGCTCAAAACCTGGTGTTGGCAGAAGCTACCATTTCTCACTGATCTATGAGGACCAGAGCTCTTTACTCTCAATTTCTGCTGACTTGCCATTTTCTATTGACTAAAGGCCAGATTGGGAAGTTTATGTTTTCATGTGAGTGATGGTTTGGCCAAAGATCTACACGATTTTCCCACTATCACAAATAGGATTGATGAGCCTAAACATGTTTGATGTCTGAAGTTTGCTGATTTAGTTTTGCTCCAGAGCTACAAGGCTAATGTAGCTAACAAGCAATAGACGCCTGTAGCCTTTAGTTTAACACTGTGCAAACTTCAAACTGGGCTGTTGCTTATGTGGTTTCTGATACTGCTTAACTTACTGTTCTCAATAAAAATGGCACAATGCTAAGCTAGTGACTGTTCATTCATTCATTCATTTTCTGTAACCGCTTAATCCTTACTAGGGTCGCGGGTACCCGGAGCCTATCCCGGGGTCAACGGGCACGAGGCAGGGACTCACCCTGGGCTGAGCGCCAGACCACAGCAGAGCTAGTGACTATAAACGCCTATTACTTGATAGCTACATTAGCCTCACAGCTTCAATTCAAAACTACAGAAGCAAACATCAGACATCAAACATGTCTTGGCAAATCAACTACATTTGGGTTGAAGGAGAAATTATGTCATGTAGATTTTTAATAAAAACAGACCGAAAAAGCTGGTCTCTGGTCAAAGGAAACTGATCCTAGATCAGTGAGAAAGGCCAGTTCTACCCTAAAGCAGTTAAAACAGCCTGTGCACTTTATGGATTTAAAGGAGGGGATCTATTTGAATCAGTCGTAGGCCTCAACAGAGCCACCCTGGTTGCAGTATTTGCGGTCATACACTAGGCGGGAGCCGCCCATGGGGGTCAGGCCGCTCTGGGTTGGGACTTTATTGGTGCCCATCTGCAGGGACACGGTGGTGGTGTCCACCGGCTCCACGCTCATGTTCTTCTCAGTCACCTGCCTCACCGTGCCCAGGGCCGGCATCCCAGCCTGACCAGAGACAGGGAGAGAAAGAAAGAGAGGTAAAACTTTCCATATTCATTGTGAAATATATAAGTATATAAATATGAATGTAGATATAAATACATAAAATTAAAGATATGTAGATATAAGTATATAAATCAGGGAAAGTGAGTAGACTCATCAAAAATATAGCACCTGTTTTAGCAATAGTTGAAATTATGCATGCATAGTTTAAATTATATATTTAAATATATAGTCACAATACTAATATATACACATATAGCCACAGCCGTATCAAAACCTTTTTAAACACTATTTTAAAACACTGGCTGCTCTTTACATTATGTGAATTCTTCCCAAGGAATGAACCAATAGAAAAAACTCTAAAATAACTTCTCATTAGCATAAGTAAACATTAAAATGCCTTTTTCTTCTGTAAAGTCACCTTTCAGACATATTAGGTTTTATGACAGTGATGACATGTAAAATTAAATATATGATTTTGTCTGTGTGCATGTGTGTTCTGACTGATAAATGTTGCTTCTGTAGTATACAGACAAAATGGCACAATCATTTAGATGCATTTGTCTGGATTTAGGATTTAGCAGCTACCTATTAGCTTCTGTTACACATTTGTTTCAGGTAACCTGGTTTTCTGTTCTATCCTAAGTGCAAGAAACATGTTTGATTTTAACTCCATGCTACAGATGTGATATGGACTGGTCTGGAGTGGAGGCTGGACATGGATGTATTATCTCACCATGCTGGCACACTTATTGGTGCCCATTTGGAGGTGGATGCTGTTGCGGTCCATAGGCTTCTCCATGCCCATCTTGGGGTCGTAGATGTGCCGTCTTGTGCCATAGGAGGTCATGCCCTTTTGACTGGCATACTTATTAGAGCCCATCTGAATATGAATAAGATGCTAGTTAATGTCTTTTAACATGGAGATGCTTCTTATGTGGACTGCTACTGATGAACCCATTGAAATTCCATTTTGACTGGATTAACCAGAATAAACTCTCCTGACCGTAGATCTACTACAGATTTTAAGCATAATATACTTCTGAAATACATCCAGTTCTCTTCTATCAAATAAATTTAATTAGTACTTGAAATGGTATGAAGAGTATATATGAGAGAGTCATGTAAAAACACAACTGCTGTAATAATTACAATATATGTGAACACACATCAAACAATGTACAGGACCCAGACAGTTATGTGTCTTATGACTTTAACAGTGTTCAGAGCCAGTTCTCTGTGATCTCTTTGTGAAGCTGCAATGCTTTTTGATCAACCTGGGTCCTACAGGTTGAATCAGACCCTTTACCTGTTGACAGATGATGCTATTTCCCTCTTTTAGCTTCTCAGGGGTGAACTTCCTCTGTTTCCTGGAGGTGTACTTCACTCCAATGTCGTATTTTGTGAAGAAGCCTTTGGTCTTTGCCTGCCAGAAGAATGTATTCAAGAATGCATTCCAAAATACACTAGGAATAATAGCCAGTTAGGAGTCAGGAGTTATTCTTTGAGGAAGATTGTAAGAATATCTAGAAATCTAATTGGCTAATTATCTAATTGTCAGTCTTGAGCCATGACTGGGTAGTTGAACCGTTCATGTGATTGGGTAGTTGAATTTTCCTTCCTAGGCTGTGTGTTTGGTAGTTAAATTTTTCCTCCGAAGTTGTGATTGGGTAGTTGAATTTTCCTTCCTAGGCTGTGATTAGGTAGTTGAACTGTTCTTCCTAAGTTGTGATTAAGTTGGGAATTTTCCTTCTTGAACTATGATTGAGTGATGATCAATCCTGCAATGTGACTGAAGAGTTAATCTATTAAGTCTGCAAACTAACTGAATTTCTTATCTTCCAGTATGTGAGCAGGAGAAACAATCATCCTATTCCTCTAAATCTCAGTTCTAGAAGGTCAAACTCACCATCCCAGCGAGCGTGACGAGGGTACACTGCACTTGAGTGTGGTTCATATCCTCAAACAGATCATTGGCTTCAAAGATGTCATGAGGCTTCAGCCCATAATCGCTGATGGCTCGAATAAAGCTTGTGATGTTCTCCAACTAAAAAGGGATGGGGCACAGGAGGGAGAGGGAGAGAGACAGAAAGGTCACTTGGTTCAGAAAAGTTAAGCACTTTTGAAAGCTTGTATAAACAAGGCTTTAAGGTGTTCTAAATGCTCTGCATTCTGCTTGTCTCGCAAATGCTTCAAATGCTTTTGAAGATTTGACTGCTGAGCAGGGTGGCATTTTAAACACATTTAAACAGGCTGAGAGCAAATGAGGTAAAATAACCCATTAACTGATTGTGTGATGTTTCTTATTAATGCATCTTTCAGTCTTGATTGGATGTTTCTGCCAACTTGTGTAACTGTTTGTGTATTAAATCAGCAATTTTCTTTCCTGGGGCCCATAAAGCACCCGTCTTGACCAACTGGTGCCATTCGCACACATGCACAAACCCACAAACACACACACTCTGGCATACATACAAGTATAAGTCACACAGTGACTTGGAATGTAAACGTGTTGAAGTTTAGGCTGAAATAAGCACTTCAAAATCCAAACAGATAGAATCCGTACTCATACCTTGCAGAAGGAGCCAAGTCCCTTTCGTCCTACCAATTCTCAATTCTGTCCGCATTCATTACATTTTATTGGCTTGGACAGAGCTAACACATACCATCCTGTTTCAAGTAATGTTATCCATGTTTTAGGAGACCATGTTTAAGGGTATAAGGGTTGGCCAGTGTTTGTTTAAGAGATGCCATGCTATTCAGAATTAATCATGAGGGGTCTCCTTTTTTGGCTAAAAGTAAAGACTTGGACACAACCTATACTTAGTCATGACAGGCCCAATTATATAATGAATACGGCAGTCCCAAGAGACATATGGATGTAATCATTTTCCCTTCAGACAGAACCGTGTACCTTATGCCAGTTGAGGCTCGGCCGGTTGATCTTCAGTACTGATCCTGGCTGCAGTTTGTTGATCAGTCTAGGAGAAACAGGACCATAAAAGAGGAATTTAGCTCCTCAGAAGAGCAGGTCCAGGAAGGATGGGCTGACCTGCAAATGCACTCATTCTCCAGTTTCATTAGCAAGCTTTCCTAAGAGCTTTTCATTAGTATTTAGCGAAAGAGAATGTTCAAAGTGGCCCTTCCTGGATCATCTAGTTAAGACTGTTAGGATCCAGTGGTTTCAGAATCAGAATTTGAATCAGAAAACTGTATTGATCTCAGAGGGAAAATGCTTATGTTACGACTGCACGGTCACATAGGGACAAGAACAATTTAAATATAAAGTCAAATAAAAACTGCAGAAATACTCTTAAAAATACTCGGTATGAAATACACTATGCTATATGCACAAAATGCTGGGGTATAAATACTATAGATAAATAATTTACTGCTAAGTAATTCACTAGTAAAACAAATAGTGGTTTGGAGTTGTAGTTCTCTATACCGAGTCTGTTACTGAACCTAACAGAGATCAGTAGTAGATTAGTAATATTGCACATAATAATAAAATATTACACATAATTTAGCACCCAGTAAGAAATTGCACATGATATCACACATGGTAAGACTACTGCACATACTAATAAGATGTTGCATGTAATGATAATGATTTAGCCTCCAATAAGAAATTGCACATGATATCGCGCATGGTAAGACTACTGCACATACTAATAAGATGTTGAAATGCAATGGGAAATGCAGAGCTGCCTTGGAATGGTGTTGTCATTTACAGCAATGGTTCCCACAGAAATCACATTTGCAAAATACAGTACATGAAGCATGCTAGTAAGGGTAAATTGGAGTACAGCTTGTGGCCACTCACTCGCAGAGGATGACCCCATCCTTAAGTCCCTCCATGAAGTTGTCCGGAATGACCCGAGCCGTGACCTCCTGGATCCACTGGCGCAGGGCGTCCTCCATCT
Organism: Brycinus macrolepidotus; assembly: GCA_037974445.1. Lineage (NCBI taxonomy): Eukaryota > Metazoa > Chordata > Actinopteri > Characiformes > Alestidae > Brycinus > Brycinus macrolepidotus. The sequence continues at coordinate 22,915,120 of JBBPCZ010000089.1, read as the reverse complement.
GGGGGTCATACTTCTGCACCAGCTATGATTAGAGAGTCAGAGGTCACTCAGATGAACCGAGTATTTTCCCTCGAGCGGTACACAGAGGGACCAGATTAGAAGATTTGAAATTTTCCTGAAGTGTGCAAAGTCACACTGCCTCGTTGCTGTGAGGATTTGATAGCATTCAGCCACAATAGCATTAGTGAGGTCAAGTACTGATGTTGGGGGATTAGTTCTGGACCACAAACTCTATTCCAGCTCATCCCAAGGGTGCTAGATAGAGCACAATCACTCCAGTTGCTGCTGCTCCTCAGCCCAAAGCTGGGGGGCTTAATGCCCCTCTAGGCATTGAGCATGGTGACATGGTCATGTGAGGCTGCTGCAGCACATCCCAGTTTATTAGAAGTGCTTTTCAATGGAGATTATACAAGCTGTGTGTGGGTGTGTGATTGAACGCTTGTGTTGAAAATGGAAACACCTTAAAAGAAGGTAAATTCACTGCTTGTCTCGTGTCTGGATATTTTTGGCCACACAGTGTACAATGATCAACGGTCACACACAATACATTTCTGTCCAGGTATTTTAGAGAATACCTGGACAGAAAAAACATTACAGCCCAACTAATGGTTCATCAAAACTGCACTATGGAACCTATGTGGTCAGGAAAGGGATTGGGAAGGTTGTGATGATTGTAGGGCTGCAGGAGGCCCCACATGTTCCCCTACCATTGGTCTTCTGGTCATATACCAACCGCAGACCAGTGCAAAGTACCTCTCAAAGTAATGGCCAGTTTGTCACTTTTAAAGGGACATATGTGAGCTCTGCTTGGCTCTGCGGGCACCACTGCTCCATCTAAATATTGTGAATGTAGTGACTGAGGGCTTGTTAGAATGTCTGGCTGGCACACAGCTTAAAATCAGCTTCATAAAAATAGTCAGTTTAGGGCCAGAAAGAAAAAATTGAATTTTGTTGACGTTTAAGCATATTATACTGAAAACACACTCGTTCAGTGACCATATTGGGATTATTGTGATAAGTTTGCAAGGAACTTATCCAATATGAACTGAAGTGACCATTTGTCATACGTGAACACACCACAGCACGCAGTGTGAACAGCACGAAATGCTTCTCTGCATTTAACCCACTCACCAGGAGAAGCAGCGGGCAGTCAGGAACACAGCACCCGGGGAGCAGTGTGTGGACACGGTACCTTGCTCAAAGGTACCTCAGTGGTGCCACTAGCAGTCCTGGGATTCAAACCCACAATCTTCTGGTCACAGGGCCAACTCCCTAACCACTAGGCCACCAGCTGGTTGTTAATATTGATATATTGGTTGTTAATATTGGTTAATATTAGTTATCTTCAAAATAGTAACTTTACAAAAGATGTGAAAGACAGCTCTTGTTTAAAATTATGGATGGAAATGTGAAGATATGTGTTTTTTGGATAGCAATAATATGCTTATCTTGCAAAAGTTTGGAATTACTTAATCAGATTTATTATATTTTTTATATTATGTACAATAATAACATCCAATTCACCCCCTATCCATCTATCCATCCATCTTCTATCTGAAATGCTTATCCTGTAGTTATACTGTAATCATGTATTCACAGACCTTCGTTCCTGATGTTCTACAGCTTTCTCAGTAATTTAGAATGATCTACTCTATCTACTATTATTCTGGATGCATGTAATATGTCTTGATTTGTCTCATTTTACACATCTGCAACCAAATTATTTTAGAACACTGGAAACATTTATTTCGAACCTTTGAACATATTTCCGTATTTAAGTCTCATACATTCACACTGTATGTCCAACAATACCCTGACAACCCTTTAAATAAATTTATTCTTTTTTACTTTAGGTTGCACCAATTGCTGACAGCTTGTAAAACCTCCATAGAAAAATGCTTGCCAATAGAACTGGAAGCTCTGGAGCAGCCAGACATGAGCCTAAGGTCAACATGCCCAATGCCCAAGTGTTGTCTAGAAGGGTATAAAGGCACCCAGCACTGGTCTTTGGAGCAGTGGGGCTGCTCCTAGTACCTCTGGGATGAGTTGGACTGGAGTTTGTGATAACTAATCCTCCAACACCAGTACCTGAACTCACTAATGCTCTCCTGGCTGAATGAAATCAAATCCTCACAGCAATGTTCCAACATCTAGTGTGCAGCCTTTCCAGAAGAGTAGAGGTTGTTACTGCAGGGACAAGTAGGGACAAACTCCCCAAGAAGCACTGTATGAGCAGCGGTCTTCAAACTTTTAAGATGGAATAACTTATTATCTTTTATTTTCTCTCCCTCCCTGACACACACACACAAATACACACTTCTCTTACCTTATTCCTGACGTCAGCGGAGAGCCCGAAGGTGGGTCCTTTGCTGAAGTTGGTGCTCATGGTGTCTACTGTGGCGATGAGCCGTGTGGTCACTCCTGAGGTAGTGAGTGGACAGGAGTGGTCACCTCCTGTCCACTCACTCTTTTAAAACAAACCTCTCTTGGGTGGTGTGCTTGGGTGCTTCTGATTGGCTCGGGCCATGGATGGTCTGGCCAATCAAAACGAAGGTGCTCTGCTAGTGCTTTAATTAAAGTGGCATCAGTTTGGTTTTAGGTGGAAACCATAATTTCTAATTGTCTTTACATTTATAAGAACTACATTACAAGAGCTACTTCCATCTCTCCTTTTTGCTTTTCCCATTTTCTTTCACTCATGAAGTTACCCTTTTCATCCTTGTGTGTTTCATTTTTGCTTTCGCTTCTGTAGTTAAATTTCAGGCACTTTGGTCCATTTCACTGAGTTGTTTTAGTTTTGTCTACATTCTTGACAATAAAAAGGCGTTTTGTAGAAGAACCACTCTAGGTTCCCTGAAGAACCTTTCATTGGCTGGCTCTTTAAAGAACCATTGTTTGTGAATGAGATGGCAATGTGAAGAACCTTTTTGAAATGTAAAGAGGCTCCACATAATATAAGAACCCTCAGAGTGGTACATTATAGGTTGGTTTCCCAGACAGGGATTAAGCCTAGTCCCAGACTAAACTACCAGTCAAAAGATTTTATACACACCACTGGTTTTTACTGCTTATCCATGTATTTCATAAACTGTCAAGCATTGGAAAGTTGTTGAGTGAACAACAAATGAAAATATGTCAAATAAAACAAGTTTCCTTTATAAGATGAAAGAATGTGTAACAGTGCATGTCTGACATCCTATTAACTGGTTGTGTGGTGATGCA
>JBBPCZ010000089.1:22866472-22878601 GCA_037974445.1 Brycinus macrolepidotus | reverse complement strand
ATATATATATATATATATATATATATATATATATATATATACACACACACACACACACACACACACACACACATATACATATACATATACATACATACTGTGAGTCCAGTGAGAGTCTCTGCGCGGGACATGGTGTCCACGTGAGTCCTCCAGTTTCCCACAGTGCCCTGGTGTGTCCGGGCTGCAGAAGAGGTGTTGGTGTGGAGATCATCATGAGGGCGGCGGGAGACCCGCTGAATCTCCGGCAGGACCTCTGCTCCTCATAACCGCAGGACGCTTCTCTCAGGTCTATGAAACTGGACGCGGTGTTTTAATCAAATTTCGGGTGAGAGAACTTTCCTTTTTGGCTCAGAGGCTCGTTAGCTTTAGCTGTGTGCAGCCAGGCCTCGGCTAGCTCATGTAGCCCCGAAGGAGCAGAGATTTTTATATAAAAAAAAAGTAAAAATAATTAATCTACACTGCTTCCAAGGGTTGAGGATGGACACTGGGGTGTATACTGGGCTTGTGCACCCTTTTCTCTGCATCTGGTTCACGTTGTGCAAGTTAATATTACTTGTTTACAAAAGGTAGCCTAGTTAGCATCCAGTCAAAGGCTGTGCAGCTCAGGTTAGACTCACTGAAGCTCGTTCTGTTTCAGAATAGCACGTTTTATCACTCTAAAACGTTCAAACATCTAATTTTCTACACCTAGACACTGAACAGATCTCATTATTTTGTGCAGTAGGCTTACCATGTGAGTATCACTACTTATGTCAGTATTACTGATCTACATTTGTGTTACTAGTCATTCACTGAACTAAGTTACTTATCTATAGTATTAATAAAGCATATTGTATTACATATTGATTTTTTTTTCAACATCGTTTTATTTTTATTGAACTTATTTAGACTTTATTTTATACTGTTCTTGTCTCTGTGTGTCTTTGCAGTCATAACATTAGAAGTTTCCTCCAGGATCAGTAAAGGTTTTTGATTCTGATTCCGATTACTCAAGTTAGCTGCACATTTAAAAGATAAGATGAGCTAGGAAGTTTATTTATCCTGAGGGAAATTGTCATTAGCATGCTCAGTGCAACAAGAAAGAATAAAAGATAATAATAGAAAAAATAAAAATAGACAATAAACAATAGTGCAAAAACAATGACAAGGACATTAGTGTAGCAGATAACAGTGCAACACCAACGTTGCTGTTTGTAAAGATGTACTGTAAAATCCCAGTGACTGTTTTTCTATATCATTTATGCTGTAATACAGTCATGTTGCCTTTTTTCTAGTAGTTTTTTTTACTGACATACAGTACTGTGCAAAAATCTTGAGCCACCCCTCAAATTTTGCTTCCAAAAAGCCAGACTTTGTTGAATTTTTGATGTAGTCTTGAGGAACAGTTCTCCAGGCTTCCTGAAGGATTTTCAAAGTTCTCTCATTTTCAGTCCAGTCCCTGAACCTGACCAGTTTCAGAGGAATGTTTTTGTTTGTTAAGAGACACAGTGACCAATGTATAAATCATTCAAGCAGAACAAAGACCTTCTTACTTAAGGCCTGAACCAGTGAAGAAACAGGAGCAGATGATTCCAGATGATCAGGCGGTGATCAGTGTACTGGTGGTGCTGAATGCTGAGTGGCTGGAACTCCTTTATCTAGGCTCCTTGTATCTTTAGGCTCTTTGCAGACTGTCGTCGTAAAACATTTGTTCCCATTATTGTTTATTGAGTTGAATCTACTCAATATGCCAAAGATAAGACAGTTTGACAGACAGAAAATAGTATTTTTACACCAATAAGGTGATTCAGATGTGAACTATAAAGAAATGAGAGATGGCTCAAGACTTTAGCACAGTATTGTACATAGTAGAAAATAAGCTTTATGTCCATAATATAATTCTTATAATTAAATGGTATAAGTGGTGTATTTATGTTAAGTATTGAGGACCTGACAGTTAACTGCAGTACATGTCATTTGCTGGATGCTTCATATTGCTTTGAAAATACACTAATATCAGAATGTCTTTGAAAAATATCTTTGAAAATATCAGAGTCTTTCATTTTGTTAATGCAAACATAAGTATAATCCTATTTTATGTTATCTTAATAAACACTGCAGTATTAAATATTTCCCATTTCTGCATGAAATATCAATATTTTGGTTTTGCTGAAGCATGGAAATGCTAATGTAAATGTATTAAAGGGTTTTACTACCAATCCTGTGGTTTATGAAGGCTATATTTTTGTAATATTTTATCTGTAGCCCTGCAGAATGTCCAAGATCAGGCGGAAAGTGACAGTGGAGAATTCGAAGACCATTTCTGAGAGCAGCAGCAGCACGACCACTCCATCTCGTCGGCCCAGCGTTTTCGAAAGACTTGGTCCCAGCACGGGCAGTAATGTTGCCGAGGTAAGGTTAGAATATCAAAGTCAAAGTGAACGTTATTGTCATCTCAGCTATATACACGTATACCGCGACGAGACGGTGTGGCTCCAGATTACACATAGAACACATAGTCCAGACACAGAGTACACATATATAAATAAACTCTAAAGGATGTGCAAAATGGTACAAGGTAATATTTAACATTCAAAGAAATTGTGCAAATTGTGCATCAGCAGTCAGGTGGAAAGTGTTTAAGACTTTTGCGTCGTAGTGTGTATATGTATGTATAATATTTAGTGTGTGAGCAGTTTAGCTTAGTCAATCAGAACACATAAATGACCTTTATCAGGTTTGAAGGCACAGCAGTCTCTTTAATTCTAAGGCATAAAAAGAGGTGGAAAATACTCGTGTAAAAGTGAATTATGACTCCTTTTGATGCATAAACTCACACAGATATTATCGTGGTCTTTAAGGGGGGGAAAAGGTTTGAGATGCCGATTTTAACTTGTGTTTACTTTCCAGCAGACCCACTGTAGAAATTGGTTAAAGACAGGAAATTGCAGCTACGGCAACACTTGTCGCTACACTCATGGAACCCCATCAAGAGGCAAAGGTTTTTCTGGAACGTTCAACAGGTGAGGCTGATACTTATTTGATATGACCCTAATGGAAATGACCGGTGCATTGGGTTTTTATGTTTGTCTGTGTGTGTTTATAGGTCAGCCGAGAGACCCACTGGGGATCTCCGGGAGAGAATGAAAAATAAGAGACAGGATGTAGAAACAGACACTCAGAAAAGAGAGCCAGACGAACCTACTTCACCCACAGCCAGAGTAAGACCTGTTACTATCGCACGTCTCCCATTAAAACATACTCTTGTAGCCAAGTGGTTAGGGAGTTGGCCCTGTGATCAGAAGGTTGGGGGTAAAGAAGTGTAAAGTGGCATTTGGCAGGCACCCCTATCCAGAGAGACTTACAATCATTAGTTACAGGGACAGTCCCCCTGGAGCAACTGTGGGTTAAGTGCCTTTATACCATTGTGCTGAAGGACATAATGGTAGAAAGCAACTTTGTGGTCATCGGGTTCACAGGCAAGTGATTTACCCACTAGGCTAGATTTGAATCCCAGGACTGCTAGTGGCACCACTGAGGTACCTTTGAGTAAGGTACCGTCCCCACACTGCTCCCCGGGCGCTGTGTTCCTGGCTGTCCGCTGCTTCACTTGGTGAATTGATTAAATACAGAGGAAGAATTTCGTGCTGTTCACACTGTGTGCTGTGGTGTGTTCACGTATGACAAATGGTCATTTTACACTTCTTTACACAAACATTTCTGTTTTTTTTTTTTTTTTTTTTTTTTTTTTAAAGTAGGGTGCTTCAGATCTGTTGTTGGAGGGCCAGTGTCCAGAGTGGGTGATTTTTCTGCATAAACACACCTGGTTAAATACCAGGTTATAGGTGGTGTGTTTTAAGCTGGTCCTCCAGGACTGGCATCAAAGAACCCTGGTTTAAGCCAAATGATGTAGTTTCTCCAAAAGAAACTGGAGTAAATGTCTTGGTGTGTGTTGCTCAATAATAAGGTGGAATAATATGTGTGTGAACAGCAAAGAGACTCATCCCGAGGCAGACACAGAGAGAAGGAGGATATAAAAATCACTAAAGAACGAACGCCAGCCAGCGAAGAGGAAGCAGCAGAGTGGGAAGCCAATCGTGAAGGTCAGAGCGCCAACATTCACCACCAGAGTTACACTTAAAGCTGCATGATGTATATAAAAATCAGTGTGATTTAAAGTTCATTAGCTGTCAGATATCTATGGCGCCTAAACTGAACAGCATGGTATATTAGTAACACGGTATAGCAGAATAGAAATTTCACCGAACCCTAGACACATTATTGTATGCAATTAAATTAACTCCCAACCCACTGCACTGAGTGAAAGATAATTTGGTCTTTTCACTGGTCTCTGTGTCTGTAAATCAACAATTTGTGAATATGTTGGCCCTGGTACTAGACATGATTTGATTTAAAAAAAAAAAAAAAAGTCGTTAAAGCTGCATTTGGACATGGAACACTGCTTTATTTGCATATCTAATCCTAAAATAAGTTTTTTTTTTTTTTTTTTTCTTTTTTCTTCAAAGTTTACTCTTCATGTTCTTAAACTGAAGAACTACTGAGAAAATGAAGATCAGAGTCTGCAAATTCCATTTATATATTCCATGACAGTGACAATATCAGTTTCAATCCCAATTTTGACAATTTTCTCAAATTTATGCTCGAGAAATGAGTAGATATGAGAATGAAATTTATGAATAAACAATCTGATCTGGTCACATTTGCATGTGCTAATTTACGATCAGATTTATTTGAACATAACTCTAATGAATAATACCCCACCTGTCCCCCAGACTCAGATAACGGAGACTACGACTACGAGTTATCCCTCGAGATGAAGAGGCAAAAGATCCAGCGTGAGCTGATGAAGCTCGAGCAGGAGAACATGGACAAAAGAGAAGAGATCATTATCAAGAAAGAGGTACAGTTCTCGATCACTAGACCTTGATTTTTCAAACCTGAAAATGAACTGTATATTTAATAGAAATTAAATGGACCTGCTTGTAATTAACAATACTTATTCTTGGCGTAGGAATCCATAAGCAAGGCCAGGACCAGCAGCACTTCCAAAGAGCGGGTACGTCACCTCATACATTAGATCTTTTGAGAAATAATGCTAGTATTAAATTGCTACTTTACTGGGCAGCTGGTGGCCTAGTGGTTAGGGAGTTGCCCCTGCAATCAGAAGGTTGTGGGTTCGAATCCCAACTGCTAGTGTCATCACTGATGTACCCTTGAGCAAGGTACCCTCCCCACACACTGCTCCCCGGGCGTCCCTCGTTGGTGGCAGCCCCCTGCTTCACTTGGTGAATGGGTTAAATGCAGAGAAAGATTTTTCACACTGTTCACACTGTGTGCTGTGGTGTGTTCACGCGTGACTATAAGGGACCACTTTACTTTTCTTTACTTTAAATTAGGCACCAAATCTCAGTCTGGTTCAAGGATTCAGTAGAGTCAAAAAGTTCAGTAATATAACTTGTACCTTGCCTTCTGTTCAGGGGTCTCCGGAGTGCTCCAGCTCCAAGGGCTCGCCCGCATCCCGCAAATCAGGAGGCTCCCCCAAACGCAAGGCTGCTGCAAAATGCAACATCGTCATCAAAAAAGAGAAGAAATCATCCTCTTCTTCCTCGGTCATCTCCTCTCCTTTAGCAGAGCAGGGCAGACCAGAGGAACCTGACAGCAGGTGAGGAGTACGGGTGCAGGTTGAAGGCAAAACTATAGAGGCCTAATCATTGCTTAGGTGAACTCTTTTGGAAACAGTTTTGAGCTAAAATTGTGGCCTAAAGTATAAGTTACGGTGAGGTGTTCTTAGCTTCTTATGTGACCTTCTACTCCCACCTCTGTCCACACAATGTCTTAGAAACAGATTCTATTAACTTTAAAAAAAAAAAAAAAAAAAAAAAAAAAAAAAAATCTTTTTCTTAGCTAACAAACTTAATGTGTTGACCCCTTAAACTCTGAAACTTTATAACTTATTTAATCGTTTGAAAATGTCTTGCTTTTATGCATGATTCTATAACTACAGTAAATCTACAGTAAAAAAAAAAGTAGTGTTGTGGCCTATTTAAAACTTAAGGGCCGAAGTGTAGCAGAATGAATACGTCCAAGTAAAACTAAATAAGAAAGAGAGGTGAGAATAGGTGTGCTTCCACTCGTACACCTCCCTGGGTGTGGCAGTCAGCCTGCAGCAGTGGCACAGGGGATTGCAACAGTAGTTTCAATAGTGGAGAGTTAAGGTCTGGGACCTCGTTCAGGTTTTGCATACCTGAACTGCAGACTGTGAAAGGCACATTATTGTTCTGGCAAAAAGTTTAGAAAGAAAGAACCCAAATGACACTCTGTTCTTCGACCAGGTCATCCAAGACTGGACACAGTAAGAAGAAAGGACCTCGGACACCCAGCCCACCACCACCTGTGCCCTTAGAACTGCCCGTGGGAGGCAAAAAACACAAGGGCAAGCACAAGAATAAGGAGAAGAGTGAAGACAAACAGAAAGAGGCCAAGGAGCGGGGCAGAGACACTGAAAAACACAAAGAGAAGAAAGAGAAACGCAGGTACGGCACCTCTGCTGAGTGTTTGGTGGAAATACTTACTGCCTCCTCACCACGTGATTGATGAGACCACATGAAATTTAAATTAAAATGTAATATATACTTCATAGTAGCAGATTGTTGTTACTGATGGTGTTGTATGTTAAGCAGCTTTTAACCTGGATGTTTATTACAGGCACCGTTCCGACAGTTCCCACAAGGCTAAGCGGTCTGTGACATCAGAGGAGCGTTCTGGGAGTGTGTCCTCACCTTCTAGAGAGATTTCTCCCCCGCCGAGAAGGAAATCATCATCCCCCAAACCTACCCAAAAACAAGCTTCACCCCAAAGGTGAGCATACGTTCAAATAAACAGTAAAGGCTTGATTTACTTAAATTCAAGATCAGAATAAACCTAGCCTTAAATGGAGTATCTTCACTGGAAATGAATTAGAACTGTGTTGATAAGTACAACTAAACTTGGTGATGTGATAAAATTATGCGCTGAAGACACATATTAAGATATGGAGTTTTTCCAAGGCTTGCAAAGCTTAGCAAGCTTAACTTGTGAAAATGAAGTATTTAAGGAAGATATCCAAGAATTTGTCAGTCAGCTATTTATTACTATTCAGTTGCTTTGCACTTTTGTTGACAGGCTCCATATTTGGTCTGAAGGCAGTTTTGTTAATTTTTCATGATGCATATAGTTTTTAATGTATTCAGAATATTGTAACTTATTACTATGGGAGAATAACAAAACAATTTATTTGTGCAGTTGTTTGTGCAACACTCTTCATCTTTGACAAAAATTGTCAGTCATACCCCCTCCTGGCTTGACAAAATTTTGGGAAATAATGTGTTTTATGATTTTACTGATCCTGATTTTGTCTTATCTCAGGTCCCGTACTCCATCCCGCCATCACCGCAGCCCCTCCCCTGCATTGCGCGCTCACCACTCCCCTTCTTCCCACTCTGGATCCTCCCACCAGCGCCACAGCCCCTCCCCCCACCGTCGCCGTGGCTCGGCCTCCCCGTCCTATCAGCGTGACCATCTTCCTCCCTCCTCATCCTCGCCTCCGGTCACTCAGACCTCACGCCATTCACGGTCCCGTTCACCCCCCACTCCCCACAGGGATGCGTCGCCCGCTGGCCGTGGACGTTCCAGTCCCGCCTCCCGACACCACTCGCAGGGCCGGGAGAGGGAGAGGGGGCGGAGCGAGAGGGAGAGGAGCCCTGCCCAGGACCGACGCCATGAACGCAGAGATGGTAGGAAGGAGTAGACTGATGCATTCATAATTTTTATTCCAGAAATTCCAATGGTCATATTTTCAAAACCATCAAAAATATAGACCCTCTGCTTATTGTTTTGAGTTGATTGTATTGTAGTGCACAGGACGTGCCACCAGAGGTCAGTTACAGGACTAGTAAATAGGAAACGTAAAAAGCTATTTTCTAAAAATAAGTTTCTGATACTAGTAGGAGAATTTGGTTTGTGTGGGGCAGAGGGTGCAGCAAGGAGTAGCTGATGAAATTTTGGACCTAATCCTGACTGGCACAAGAAAAAAAACTTCCAACACACACGAAGTTTAAAAATAGCAGTGCTGGTTGATACTGATGAAATCTGATGTAAAAATATTCTCCAAATAAGGTCGCAGTCTAGTCATGACTGAAGTGCACAAAGTATGATTTAAAAACAAACTGCTTAACAGGAGCACTGCTATTTAATAGTCATTGTAGCATACATATATATCACACTGCACAAGTTAACTGGCCCTTTAACAAGCTGGAATGGGTGTGTTGGAGCAGAGTAACACTAAAATGTGCTCGGTAGGGATACTGCAGAGATGATAACGAATTTTGTTCGAACTGAATGGGGGGTGTTTTTTTTTTTTTCTCTTTCATGCAACTATATGCTATTATTAATAATGCCATTGTACTATCAACACTTTTTCTTATTCTTACACCTGAACCCTAAAGAAATGCCATTATTGTGTTGTTGATTGGTCTCTCTGTCTCTCTGTCTCTCTCTCTCTCTCTCTCTCTCTCTCTCTCTCTCTCTCGTGTCCAGAGAGTCGTGGTAAGAGGGAGAGGGATAGTGGTCGTGTCGATCGCGATTATGAGGCTGATCAGAGCACCGTACGAGATGATCGAGAGAGCCGGGACCGCCGCACAGAGCGCGACCGCCGAGACACGCGAGATGACCGCCAACACCGTAACCAGGGCGACACTAAGGAGACGCGGGAGTCCCGCACAACAGAGACCAGAGACCGATCCAGCCGAGAGTCACTGGAGAGGCGAGAGAGAGACCGGGAACGAGAGAGGGAGCGTGAGAGAGAGAGGGATAGAGAAAGAGAGAGGAACGAGTCCCACAGAAAGGAAGAAACGTCTACGCAAGAAGAGAGGAGTTATGGAAGAGGACATGGCAGAGAGGAGGGGAGGATTGAGAGCCGAGGGGAGAGCAGGAACGAGCAAAGGACAGGAAGAGGGAGGGGAAGAGCGTCAGACGCCACTGACAAAGGTGAGGAAATAAATTCAGTATAAGCAAATCTCAATAGTGCACTTTGCTTAGTCTCTCAAAATTGAGGTGAAAATCTCTTGAAACTTATATATTTTGTAGTTTATTTGTTTCTCTGCATCACAGAGTTTAGGTAGATAGGTGTACCTATTAAAGTGGCATGTGTGCAGTATTTGAAACAAACATTTACACTTTATAGTGTCCTAATCCTACACTGTAACAATAAACTGACATGTTATCACCATTATACAATAAGAAACAAGACCCTCTTTATTAAAAGCTTTATCGTTTAAGGGTATGGTCCTACATAGGTTTATGGTTGGAATATGATTCTAAACTAATCTTTGCTTCCCAGGTTCGTCTCGGGGGTCCCGTGCTTCGCAGGGAGAGAGTGGTGGCAGCGGTGGCCATGAGAGCTGGGAGTCCCGTGGCAGCGGGTTGAGAGAGAGGAGCTCTGAGAGAAACGCAGAGAGAGGGACGGAGCGAGAACGCTATGACAACGACAGACAGCGTGGCGAGCAGGCCAGAGACCCTTCTTATGACCGACGAGGGAGTCATGCCGACAGAGAGCGCCGTGACAACAGGGAAAGAGGTTAGGAGTACATTTACATTAATCAATTTATTTACAGTGTAGCTCTCAAGAAGACTTTTTTTTAAACATTTGGCTTATGTGTACAATGTGTTTTGTAGAGTTGCAAAATTATTTGCCAAATATTTCAAATCAGAAACATGTGAACGTGCTTCTGTGTCCATCAGATCAGAGAGCGTCCTCTCCTAACCGCCACCAGGGCCGCAGCGATGAAATGGAGCGCGAAGACAGGAGAGAGGAGCGCCGGAACGAGCGAGGGGAGGCAGACAGAAGAGAGGAGCGTGGCCGCGAGCGAGAAAGAGAGCGGGAGAGGGACAGAGAAAGGGAGCGGGAACGAGAGAAAGAGAGGGAGCGAGAGGCAGAGAGAGAGCGTGAACGGGCCAGGGAGAGAGACCGTGAGAGAGAGCGTGAGCGAGAACGGGAGAGGGAGAGGGAAGAAAGAGAGAGGGAGAGAGAGCGGGAACGGGAGAGGGAGGAAAGAGAAAGGGAGCGAGAGAGGGAACGGGAGCGAGAGAGGGAGAGAGAGAGGGAAGAGCGTGAAAGAGAGAGGGAACGGGAGAGAAAAGAGAGGGAGCGGGAGAGGGAGCAGAGAGAGAGGGAGAGGCAGAGGGAATGGGAAGAGAGAGAGAAATGCAGGGAGGAGAGGAGGGACAGGAGAGAGGAGTCGCGAGATGAGCGCTTGGGACGAGATAGGTGAGTATATGTAAGAAAAATCCAGAGCAGGTTGACCCAGTGTTCTGCGTCAAATGTCTGGCTCTTTTCTACTGGCACAAGGAACCGCGCTGTACCTTTAACAAATGTTTTTCCAGTACAAATAAAGCGGACTGCAGCTGAGCTGACTGCATCACTGCTTTTTGATTGGAGAAAATGTTGTCATGACAACAGATGGACTTGGAAAAAGGCCATGGTTTTTTTTGTTTTGTTTTTTCTGTCCGCACAAAAAATAAACACAAAAAACACAAACAACATCGGAGATCCAAACTAACAACTGAGAAGATTAAGGACAAGGACTACATTCATTACATTACATTCATTTGGCAGACGCTTTTATCCAAAGCGACTTAAAATTTGAGGAAACAGTCAAGTTCTCCTATCTATTGTGAGAAATGCAAAGGTGTACCAGGACATCCAGCTGCTAATAAGTCAGCTGGATTAGGTTTTCATCACACAGCTAAACAGTTCCAAGAATAAATAAATAAAACTCAAACAAGACTATAAACAAATAAAAGACCACAATAACAAAACTGCAGCTGCCGCAATATGGTTTAGGTACAGTACGATTCCTGTATACCTGTGGAAAAGCACCCATCAACAAGCAGCATTAGGTTGGAGTGCCGCATTTGTTCCAGAATGTTCTTCTTTCTTTCAGAATGTTCTCCTTATTCTTACTCTATCACTCAGTTCTAGACTGATCATCCCTCATTCATTGTGTTTCAGATTGTTCTACTCCCTGTTCTAAGTGTTCTCTATTTTCTCCTCTCTTTCGTTCTGTTTTAAAACATTCTCCTGTCTGTTTTCACTGTTCTGGTGGTTGCTCTCCTTGTTGCTGTGGTAGAATGTTCTCTGCATAAAGCTAACTGGTCTTTGTCAGGAAAGCTTGGGTCAGCGTGCATCAGTGTGCATGAACTTTGTTAAATGGTTTATTCACTTTAGATTTGTTAGACAGTATCTGCTCTGAATTATTCGGTAAATCCTTTGAAACGAATAATTTTAAAAGCGCTATCTGACCCTACCGGCTTTCATTCACTGTTACGGTTTGGTAATTCCCCCGTGACACTGGCCCTCAAAGAATGGACTTAAAAATCTCTGCCTTGCCTTAAGTCCAATTAGAACCACTCTGATTAGGGTTTCATTAATGATTTATAGTAACACTCTACATCTTTCTCTGTGTTAGTGGACGCAAAAGGCACCGTGTGGAGAACAGTCCCAGCCCACGGCCCTCTCCAAAAAAAGCACGGGAAACCAGCCCCGCCGATAGTGATGGCTACAACAGTGCTGAGGAGAAAGGTATTTGCTTCATTGGTTTACCTTAGACTATCAGTGATTTTTGCATTACAGAAGAATGTGGAGTCTACCACACTGTGGTAGGAATAATAAAATCTGAAAAGAGGAGGGATTGTTTATAGACTCTAAAGCACACTATAGTAAAAATTTGTAGGACTTGCTGTATTTTTATATATTATATATTAGGGATGTAACGGTACACAGATGTCACGGTTTGGTACGTACCCGGTTTTGGGATCACGGTTCGATACGGGTTCGGTACAACAGGAAGAAGCAACAAATCCCCAGTGCTTGCTTTTGCAGATGAAATGTATATGCCAACTGCCAACTGCCTCCGTAATAGCTTTGGTCCTGTCTGCTCTCGCATCTAAAGGTTGATTAAAAACTGCAGGAAGTAGCTGCTGCACTGCTGTTGGTCGTATTTCCACTCACATACCATACAGCTGCCTTACAACGCCGACACACTGTAATCGTCCTATCCACAACTCGCTGTCCTTTACTGTCATACTTAACAG
>JBBPCZ010000089.1:22841042-22866372 GCA_037974445.1 Brycinus macrolepidotus | reverse complement strand
TATATATAAATGCAGCAAGTCCTACAAAATTTTAAAATTAAAATTAAAAACAAATAAACAGTTTTATAATAAAGTTCTTATTATTAATAGTAAAAACAATTACAACCCTCTGTCTTTAGGCACAGGGGATAAACACAGACTGCTGAGTCAAGTGGTGCGCCCTCAGGAAGCAAGTCGGTCCCCACCTCGCTTATCCACTGAAGATAAGTCTGCTGCCCGCTGGAGGGACGATGACCGTCGTGGTGACAAGAAAGATAATCGCGGCCGGCACGAGGAGACGGAATCGCGTGCTAGAGGCACAGAGCGTCGCGTAGATCATGCTCCGGAGACTTCTGCTATCGCAGTGGCTCCCGAAACTCGGAGGGGGAAAGATCAAAGAGATGCTGCCACTCCACCTCTGCCCTCTGCAGGCCCGGAAGTGAGAGACTCCTCTTCAGCTGTCCATGAGGAAGTCAAGAAGAAGACGAAGTCTCAGAAAAAGAACCTGAAAAAGAACAGGAAAGAAGAGGAGGCCACTGTAAGTGGACCTGGAGACCGTTTTAACCCTGAGCCACCACCACCGTCATCCTCATCTGCTCCTTCTGAAGCCCCCCGGCCGCTTATGTCTCCCCGTAAGACAGGCAAGAAGAAAGCTCTAGACCGAAAGCGCAAGCGTTCGCGGGGTGCTGAGTCAGACGTCTCTGAGGATGAGCAGGCCGCCCAGCACCCAGTCAGCAAGAGACGCCGCGGCCCTCGCACGCCTCCACCAATCAACAAAGAGGACCTCCCCTCGCAAAGAGCGCTCATGGCTGCACGCTCTGCAGCAGTGCCACCCCTCAAAATGGACACAAACTTCAGTGACTGGTCTGACGAGGATGTTCCAGAGCGGGCTGATGCCTCTTCTGCTTCGCTCCCAGGTAAATCTGAATTCCCCTCAGTGCTTGGTTTCAAATTGGGGTTTGAAAGGTTTGTCTAGGTGTGTTTGGAGGGTCCCCTCCAATTCATAAAGTCAGTGTTGCAACGTCAATGGCTTGTGATCATACTAAAATAGGTTAAATGTTCAAGGTTACTTTATCGTCATCGGCAGCTGTACATAGTGTGATAAGACATGAACATGGTGCAACATACAACAGCATTCAGCAGAGTGCAAGTTACAAGAAAAACAATACAGTCAACACAATAAATAGACACCACAACAATCTAACAGTAAAGTGTGAATGGGATGTAAACCTTCCAGAGTGACTAGTGTTTCACCATTAGTATGATTATTGCACAGGAGGCAGTTAGCAGCACTGAACAAAGTGCAAGGAATGACAGAAACAATACAATGAATAGACAGTACTGCAAAGTAACAGTAGTGTGAATGGGATATATAATCAAATGGGTATATATAATCAAATTGTGGTGAATTTCAGGATACACTGAATTGTTTCCTTAAAAAAAAAAAAAAAAAAGAAAAAAGCCTGACGATGCCCCTCCCTACAGGTGAGCGGCTTCCGGAGCGGCTGCTCCCCTCTGAGCCACCACTAAGACGGGGCAGAAACATTGCCCCCTTGCTGCCGGACCCACCCATGCTGATGCAGGCTTTAACCCTGCAGCCTCTTCTGCCACAGCACATGCTGCGTAAGCCACCGGACGCCCAGCAGCAGCCGCAGCAGCAGCGCAGCGGCAGCATGGGCAGCAACCAGAGCCGAGCGTCCTCTCGCAGGCTCCGGTCGCCCTCCAGCGAGTCCGCCCACCGTGCAGATGAAGGCCAGCAGGGAGGACGCTCACGGAGGGGCCGTATGCATGGAGGCAACTCCCGCGAGCATGACAGAGAGAGGGAGCGGGAGAGAGAGAGGGAGCGGGAGAGAGAGAGGGAACGGGAGAGGGAGAGAGCAGTGGCGGCGAATGAAACGATTGCAGGAGAGCGGAAGTCAAGGATTGACCAACTGAGGAGAGGAGAGCCCAGTCGCAGCACCTCTTCAGGTAAGTGCAGGAAATCACCTAGCAATGCCAATTTGAAAAGACTTCTTTGTCAGACCATTCCCACAACTTTACTCATATTTCCTTTGTCTTACACCAATTTTAAGATTATTTTTTTCCCATAATATGTGTGCCTTAGAAGTGATGTGGTTCAAAATCACAATGTAGTTTTCCATTTCATATGATATTGATCATTATTTTCTGTACTTATTAGCATGCAATTTTCAATTTGAGTAGTATTTGAGATCCTAAAACAATTTATATTCAAGAATAGGCCTGTGTGTGTGAAAATAACTTTCCAACTTGCTCTGCTAACTTCCATGGTAGTGTGTGCTGTTGCTAGTGAATGGCTAGATAAGTTCTTTCTCCCCAGCCAGAAAGTTAAAGGTGCACATCGACACCTGGTGTACTGAAG
The DNA here is from genome assembly GCA_037974445.1 of Brycinus macrolepidotus. Classification (NCBI taxonomy): domain Eukaryota; kingdom Metazoa; phylum Chordata; class Actinopteri; order Characiformes; family Alestidae; genus Brycinus; species Brycinus macrolepidotus. The sequence continues at coordinate 22,864,013 of JBBPCZ010000089.1, read as the reverse complement.
TGCTAGTGGTTTAAAGTTCAAGCAATTTGCTGCAAATACTGAACTGAGAAACAGGACAGCAGAATCATTTTATTAAAAATACCTCAAACATTATTGATATGTAAAAAAATATTTTTGGTTGTGGTGGTAGTGTTTCTTCTTCTTTGCCCAGGCTTTTTAGAGTACTCTCATTAATTGCTATTGTATATTTGTCGAAATTTATTTTTTGTTGATGTGCAGACCGACAAGACTCGCGCAGCCACAGCTCACGACGCAGCTCACCTGAGTCAGAGCGTCAGGCACGTTCCCGCGCTGGCTCCTACGACAGCCGTGAACGGGAGCGAGACCAGTTTGAGCGGGATAGGAAGGACCACCGGCAGCAGCAGAATCAGCCCCCGCCAGGACAGCAGCGAGACTGGGAGCCAGAGCCACGCGAATGGGGTGGCCGGGGGCGAGAGCCCCTCCTTCTCCGTGGCAACCGTGAGCCAATCAGAGAGCGAGACCTGAGAGAGATGCGAGAGAGAGAGAGGCTGCTGCCTGAGGGGCTGCTAACACATGACCGACTTGACCGGGAGCGCGGTGAGAGAGAACGAGACAGAGACCGGGAAAGAGAAAGGGAACGTGGAGAACGTGAACGAATGCTGCCATTCGACTTCCCGCCACTAGGGGACCCCAAGAGCCGAGTGGAGATGAGGATGGAACGGGGAGAGTATGAACCACTGCTGCCCAGAGAGGCCCTCATGGACATGGACAAACCCAGCACCACTGACGATCCACACACACAGACAGAGCTGTGTGAGACAGAGAAGGTGGACAGCCTTGATGGTGAGAGAAACATTTAAGTCTGGATATGATCATGATATGATCAGACCTTAATGAATGACTTGAATGGAGCTTAATTGGCTAGAAATAAAGCTACTAATGCAGGAACTTTGTTTAATCCTGGAAAGCGGGAAGTAGTATTAAATTTACTTAGAAAAAGGATATTAAACAAAAAACATACTCCCACAAATATTAGTTTTTGATAAATTTGATTAAAATATTCACAAACAGAAAAGCCATTAAAATAACACGTTTACCATTTTTGTGAATCTGCGCCCTTCCGTGTAGAAACAGATGTTTTTCAAACCAAGTGCTAGTTTGTCAGCTTTACACACCAGAGTGTTTGAATGGTTTTTAAGACTCGATTCCGGTCTTGTTGGTTTTACCTGGTGCAGTCCAGATACATTTCCTTCTCCAATAGATCTTGCCGGCGTGTTCTTGGTTGTGTGTATTCTTAAGAATAAATGAGGGCTTGCTGGCTAGCTGTTGTCTGGAGCAACATATTTGCTCAACGTTACTGAGTTTAGCTCAGAAAGTGTTTTTTTGTGGCTGAAAACCTTAAACACTCCCCCCGTTCATGTTGACAGCAGTTTTCTTTCAAATGCTCTTCATGCATGCTCAAATAGCACAGCAGCTTGTGCAGTGTTGCCAGATTGGGCAGCATCCTACCTTTTCATGCAGCTTACACTGAAAATAATTCAGTGATGCTTTATGAAAGTGTTTCAGGCCATTAAAAAAGGCAATTTAATAATACATGTAAAATAAATTGACCATAGTAATTAATAGCATTCGGAGCACAAACACACTCACTCTAGTGTCTGAATTCAAAGCTTGCCTGGGCTCCGTCACTAAATTTGTCTGTGTTCATATACTTGTTTGCATCAGAAGAGGACGATGGGAAGGGAGAGGATGCACAATCGGCATCGGGTGGGGAGGAGTACGAGCCCATCAGCGATGACGAGCTGGATGAGATCCTGGCTGACAGCCAGAAGAGAGACGAGCAGCAGGATGAGGATAAGGTCTCAGGTACACACACAGCACAGCTTGCTGAATCTAATACTAAACTCACTTTGTTCGTAAAAGTCATATGCTCACAGTCTGCGTTTTAACCAAACCTGTTGTGTACAGGTTATTGAGAATGTGTCTGTTATTTCTAATCCTGTTTTTCTCCGAAGGACCTCACACACATGCTGGTTTTAATAATACATAATACTTAAATACTTAAAACTTAATGTTCAAAATCACATTTGCTGTGAATGAATTACTGTGCTCAGTTTACTGCGCCTTCTTGGAATGCGCACACATCTGCTTTACTCCTTAGTTCTCTGGGCGTTAAACTACTGATGCATATACGTTTACGTTTACGGCATATAGCAGACGCTCTTATCCAGAGCGACGTACATCAGTGCTTAAGTAGTCCACATCTGTTCTTCATACCTGTAAAGCTACACTTAAATCAACATCTGCTTTTAACCAAGTTACTGCTAGCTAAGTTACACACCTTAACCAACCCTGTCAAAAAGAAAAAAGAAAATATACATTTAGTAAATGCTTAAACTTGCCTAGAGACTGGAAACTTGCATTTAATTATGTATTCATGCACATAATTCTCGTTTATTGTTTGTTGACCAAGAGTACTATGGCTGTATAGCTGACTTTAAAGGGAGAATCCTAGTAAGATAAATCACTATACAAACTTGGACCCAATTCACACCTGGTCACTTCATGCCTCTTCTGTATCAGGGTTATGGCTGGATGTGGTCAAGCCACATAAAATTTCTGTCTGGCTGATTGGAGATGCATTTGACTGCCAAGTGTAAATGCATGTGCCAGAAATCTTATCAGAATAAAAATTCAGATATTAGTCACATGAAGTGACCAGGTGTAAACAGATTCTTGGACTGTTGTAACCGACTCAACTCCCCCTCCTTGTGTTTCAGGGCCGCTGGATGTGATTGATGTGGATTGGTCCAGTTTGATGCCGAAGCAGAAGCAGGAGCCACGTACTCCTGGGGCGGCACTGCTCAGGTTCACACCTGGTGCCGTCCTCCTGCGGGCGGGGGTCTCCCGGCGTCTTGCTGGACCCCAGCTTCTTTCACGGGTTAAAGAGGTCTGTGCTAAAGAGCTGGAGGACACAAAAGGTGAGGGAACATCACTAAAGACTTAATAATAATAATAATAATAATAATAATAATAATAATGATAGATCCTTTTTTACTTGGCAAATAAGTTAATAGATCCCGAGTTACTTACCAATTAAGTAAATGCATACATAAATACAATGTATTCTTGATTTTATTAAATTTAATTTATATTGTATATAAAACATATGTGGATTACATTTTGGACAGTCCAGTATTGTTCTATAATATAGCAATCAACATGAGTCATAATACATGCCATACTAGATTGTTCCACTACATTAGTCAGGATCTAACAGCTTGTTTTTTTTTTTGTTTTTTTTTTGTAATTACATATTAGTAATATTAGTATTAGTAAAAACTCAATAGGGAAAATCAGTGTTACAGTTCAATAAATCTTTGGGTTAAAAAGGTGGTGTTTTGGGGGGGGAACAAATATCCAAAGTGGGATTAATTTTAATGCAATTTGAGGAAGAGATTAAAATGTAACCCACAGGTTCCACCTAATAAGATGTTTTGTTATTATGTTGGGGATACCTGCATCAGTTCTTATAACTGGTTAGGTAATGTAGGTTTAAACTAATTGCTTTATTACTATTGGAATAAGAAAACAACAAATGAAAGAACTTCTTTTGTTTTTATTAAAACATGAGCTTTCCTGTTTTCATGTATTTCATGACGTTCTGAAATTGTCTGAAGAATAAAAACTCGCCCTGTTTCTTCGCCTCAGACGCAGAGAAGTTGTTCGAGCAAGACCTAGGCGCACTAAACATGGCCGCCCTCAACAGAAGGACGGAGAGGGCGAACCTGCTGAGGAACCTGGGGCCGTGCTGTAAGGCTCTGTGTGCCCGCCGAGATATTGCCATTCGTAGGCAGCTTCTCAAAAACGACAAGGTAATTCTTACAAACTCCGTCTCAGACTGTATAGTCTGTTTACGGAGCCACAATGACGAAGTCTCCAAAGTTTTAGGATAATAGTTTTAATAATAGCGGTAATATGAATGGACAGGACTCTCTCAAGTTAAGTCACTGTGCTCTCTGCCAGCTTTTTATTGCCAACATTTCTATTGTGAAACAGCTGGTCTAAAACTGTGGTAAAGTATGGTAGTACAGCACTACAAACAGGTGTATCTTGTCCTAGAGAGCTGCAGCCCTGTGCTTTGCTATTTTTCTGCTCTAACAGGCTTTATTGAGCTTGTGGAGGCTTGATTTGAGGATGATTTGAATCAATTGTGAGCTATAAAGTGAACTTTTTGTTCCATTTTCTTCTTCTAAAATGATACAAACCACGTTTACACAGAGAAATAAACTTACTATTTACCCGTTTCTGCTTCCACTGCTTGTCACAACACGATCCTTCATTTTTAGCCAACTTTGAAGGAAAATAATTGTTTCTGTGATATCTTAATTTCAGTTACAATTAAAAGTATGAATAAAAGCAAAATAAATTGAACTTATACAATAACACAGAAGTAAATGAATCATAATAGCAGTGAACATGAATTAACATTAGATTATGTGATTAAAAGAAGAAAAGTTGAATTACAAAATCAGTATTTTTAGCATTTAGGTCTTAAAATTAAATGTCTTGAGCATTTCTCAGTCTTATGAAATAACTTTTTTTCCCACCCAGCGCTAATAGAGTGAGAAGACTTATTGAGGAAACATGCATTACAGCAGTTTACCCACTCATCTTAACAGATTATCTTAACAGTAATACCGCATTACAGATAGCCGAAAAAGTTCAATTAAAGGAATAAATTCCTCAAAAATGCAACTGAAATCTTGCGAGAGCTGTTTAGCATGATTGTAACTGATATTGTATCCCATTAAATGTTCCTTTTAATTAAGTACTGGTGAGTTTTGTTGCATTTAGTTAACATTTTTATGACTTCTTGTCACTTGATGCAGGGGACGACTAAGCAGATCTACACCAGCGCCCCTGTGGTGGAGCAGGAGCTGCTACAGCTCAGTGTCCGTCTCTTTAAAAAGAAAATGTCCACTGGGCAGGAGAAGGCCGACCAGGCGCCTGTGCCCAGCACTACGGCTGAGGTGTGTGTCTCTTGAGACACCCCAGTGAGTAAAGAGCATGAAAACTGACCTAGGATCAGACTTTGCTGTCTTTAACTCTTATCAGCGCCTGCTGTTCTACAACACTGAAACTGTTTGTAAGTCAGTGCTAGTGGAGGATGGCTGCCTCAGGAGTACAGCACCATAGAGACTGGTAAAACGCCTATGAAGATACTTTATAGGTTTCGGCAGCCAACGAACTTTGTTTTCTAAGTGTGGCAAAGACGAATGGGGGGTGTGGGGATCTCATTGACATTTAATGTTTTAGGGAAACTTTTTTGTAATGTCAGTTTTCGTTTATACTGCAGTTGCTTAATGTTTGTTTGATGTAATGTGCATTGTGGATTAGACATGTGCATTAAATGATCTCGTCTTTGTCATTAGTCCTATCTTTTGTTGCTCTTCTTGCTCAGTTAATATCAAACGAGACCCGAAATATTTCATTTTGCAGTCTTGCTTTGTGAGAACAAGTCTGTTCTTCTTGTCAGGGTTTCATAAAGCAGGATTTCAGAATGAGCCAGGCAGCTTAAGATCAAACTCAAGTCTGTCCAATAGGAGATATAAAGTGCAGTCTTGGCTTTGGGCTCAAGTTAGCTTCATAATTAAGCCTAATTTGAGAATCCAGTAGGAATGTCCTTGTTCTCTACCTGGGATTTCACTGCTTTCTACGTTTCTGTATAATTCCGTCTTTTGAGATATCATCCATTCATAGTGGGTTTTTGTGAAATGGTTCCATTTTTTTAAAACTAAAATTAAGCATAGCTGTTTTGTTTAGTATCTAAAATGACCAGTGAATGTACATGTCGTCTTTTGATGCCACCAATGATAAAGTGGTATATTTGGGGGAAAAAAAATACATTTTCTTTACATGCTATGTCGATCATTAGATTTTCAAAAATTTGTTTTAAAGCAAAACCTAAATTCAGTCATAACGAATAGTTTTATGACCAGGTGGTATATTCATAATACATTTAGTTAGTTGCTTTTGGAGCCTTTACACACTTCAGATGTCTGGTTCCCATCACCACTATGAAAAATTCTGACTGTAAATTTCTGTTTAGGGAAATATTTCACACTGAACCATTGTGAATGCACCCCCTGTTTACATTTTTATAATTTAATTGTGCAGAAATTAAGCCAGTGGAATTCCTTTTTTTTTTATCGACTTGACTGAAAAAAATCCTGCTTTGTGAAAGAAACTGAATATGAGAGAAAGGCTGTGTCTGGATATTTGAATGAAACTGGACTTCATAAATATACCAGTGTTACACAGATCAAATTCTGTGAATCTAGGGGGCGCTGTTTTGCAGCTTTGCTGTTTTGCTGTTGAACGAACGTAGAGTCCCTTGGGTTCACAAGCTCAATTTGCAGTTTACGTAAAAATCTTCCAGCAATTAAAACGCATGGCTTAAGGTCCATCTGATATTGTCATGCGGACACTAGTCTAGCTAACATGTGAGTCCAGATCAGGCAACATCAATGTCCCATAAAATGGCAGTAATCTCTTTGCTAAGTGGTTTGTAATTTTTTTTTTTTTTTTTTTTTTTTGGTAGCTTAAGGTACTCATTGTGTCTAGGACATGACGGTTAACTACGATGTTCATCATTTGCTGGGTGCTTCTGACTGAATGCTTAAAAAAACAATAAACAGCAAGTCTCTCTTTAGCGAATGTGTCTTCTGTTTGGTTAATAATTACAGCACTGTAAGGTTCCCTTCATTTTAAGGGATGTGGAACAGAACAAAACGGTCCAGTCAAAACAAGTAAAGCTTTATTAAATATGATCTGATACTGTAATACCATAAAATTTCAGATTGGGGGGGGTTGGGAAATGTCAAAATCGGGTTATGCTGAAATGTTTCCATTGTATTCATTTTACTCCCTTTTGTCGCCCTACAGAAACTACCAGTCAAGTTTTTGCGTTCTACAAGACTTTTTACCACTAATGGATTGTTACAAATAGTTAATACTGGAGTCACCTTGAAATGTTTAGTGTTTAGGAGATTTTAAAAATTCAAAGTTCAGTGTACACCTACGTAGTGTGATGAGACGTTTCTCCGTGAGGGCTGGAAGGCGTCCCAATACTTCTGGCCAGAAATTGTATTTGAAAAGACTCGTATTGTGAAGAGTGCTGGAAGGTGTCCCAGTACTTTTGGCCAATGTATGTGAAGAGACTTGCATTGTAAAGAGTGAGCTGGAAGGTGTTCCATTACTTTTGGCTGGATAGTGCGTGTGAAGAGTTTGCTGGATGATGTCCCGATACTTTTGTCCAGATAGTGTATTGTGAAGAGTGTACTGGAACATGTCCCAGTACTTTTGGCCATTGTGTGTGAGGAGACTGGTTTTGTGACGTGTGCTGAAAGATGTCCCAATACTTTGGACCAGATAGTCTATAGGAAGAGTGCTGGAAGATGTTAGTAATCCACGGTTCAGAAAACAACCGGTGTAGTGTTTGAACGTGAAATGAAGAAAGGTGCTTTTGCATCTTGTCTTCTTATTTCCCCCGATAACCTCTGAAACAGTGGATTAGACCAGTAACTCCTAGTACAGGAAGAAGGAATCACAGTCTGTTTGAAGCTTCAACCACCTCAACAGTAACCAGTAACAGTGCCGACCCATAATCAGTTTTTGTGTCCACCAAGAATACAAAGGAAACTAACATGAGATCAGTCTTTTAACTCTGGACTGGATTGTGTCATTTAGTCCTTCAAAGTGAGGCCCTCTACACGCCTTTACTGCAGCCTTCGGCCATTAACGCCAAAACATCATTACGCCAAACCTTTAAAGATTTACATTTTGTGACAAAAAATAATACTTCTACCTCACTGAATGGTTAGACTTTCAGGGCATGATCAACCTCCTAAACACCAAAGCAGTTTTTACCAACCTTCTCCAAGAGTACCGATCATTCTACAGGCACTATATGAGTTACAATGAAGACACAATGTAAATACATTTAAAATGCTTTTATTTTTGCCTCAGAACATCATTTTGAAGGAATGTGAGGTTACATAAGTGCAGATCAGTCAGTCAGGTTAGAGACTGCAGGTTCAATTAATTTACACAAGGCCAATTTTTACACCCATGCTGTCTTAACTAGGTAACTCTAGTATCAGTTAGGTTTAATACACAGACCAGTTTTCATAGACTGGTTTTGTCTTTGCATTAAGGACTTTTTTTGTTATATTAGACAAATCGTCGTGCTCTGAACAAAATCTCATATCTCTAGTATTGATGTTTTTTTGTTTTTTTTTAAATCAGAATTTGAAAACACCAATAATATGTCAAATGTGGCACTACATTTTTACGCCCTGAAAAGCATTTTAAACTATTATATCTTGGAAGTGTATCATATTTTATCATGCAGTACATTTGAAATGATGAATTATACCCTGCAAAAAATACATAACTGATATACTTAGTTTGCCATTAACTGTTGTCTTCAAACTAATATGGACTTAATGTTTCCTATGAGAGTTCCACACCATCTCTAATTTTAGATACACATACATTTCCAAATATAAACTGACATACTTTTAAGATTTCAACCCTCTGCGAATAAACTACTCTTATATCAGCATGATTCTAATCAAATATAGCACATAAAGCATGTTTTCTGAGAATATTTTGTCTTATTGCACCTTTATGAGGAATTCTTCACTGTCAGGTTTGTGTTTTCTGTGCTTATTTTCAATATGAGCAGAATATGCCAATTTTATGACTGAGTCTATTTCATCTTAACACCTAAGATGACTTAAAAGACATTGGATGCTTATTGTTAGAGCAGAACAAACATAATATCTTAACAAAATAGTATATTGTGAAGAGTGTGCTGGAAGATGTCCCAATACTTTTGGCCAGATGCACAAGGCCAATTTTTACACTCATGCTGTCTTAACTAGGTAACTCTACCATCAGTTAGTTTTAATACACGGACTTTTTCATAGATTGGTTTTGTATTTGCATTAAGGACGAGTGATATCTTTTTTTTAATTAGTTTAAATCGATACATTAATTTTTTTCTGTGTGGACACAAGAGCCCAAATAATAGATCCTTATTAGCATCACATTTGCAAAGGATGTGCTCCAGTTCACCTTTCTATACATGCAGTCTTAATGAAGCACATCCTAATGCATGAAGGACTTACAGTAATCAGCCAATAAGAAAAGCCCTCATATGCAAATAATTATATTATTTGTGGAAGTGGGAGCCAATAACAGGAAAGCACTTATCATTGGTTTTCCTCCATGAAAAAAATCCACCTACTCGTGACAAAGGTATTGGGACACACCTGTTTTTCAGGGTTTGGGCTAGGCCCCTTACTTCCAGTGAAGGACAATCTTAATACTTCAGCACACCACGACATTTTGGACAACGCCATGCTTTCAACTTTGTGGACACAGTTTGAGGAAGAACCTTTTCTATTCCAGCATGACTGTGCCCACAACCCTAGTGTGGACTGAGCGGTTACAGAAAATGAGTGAGTTAGCTAGTGTTGAGTACAAAGGTTCCTGTGTGCACAGTTGTTGCTTTATATCATTAATATGTTCTATTTTTGTTATTATTACTAATTTAGCACGTGGTGATTGTTTAGTCTTTGCTTTATTGTCGCAAGTCATTGACAGGTGCAGATTGTGGGACCCCCATTATGGTGGTCCCCAGTATGGTGTGGTGTTGGTTGTATGTATTAACTACTTAAAGTTCAAGTATTCGCATTCTTTTTTGTCCCTCTCTTTCTGCAGTGCACCTTTCTGATATTTTTGTGTTTATCTGCGTATCTTGCCTTCGTGTATTTTAGATTTTTTATGTTTGCCTACTAGATTGTATACCTTGATTTTTAATCTGTTTTCGAAACTAAAAGAGAAAAAAGAGAAAAATATCAGACTACAATTTAAAGAAAACAGAATTTAAAGTTGATAAGTATTTGATAAGTATTTGACTAAAACCACCACCATATGTTACCTGTTCCTGTTACATTGATAATCAAATTATTTATGTAGCTGCAAATCAAGCATTTTTGAGTTTTGACTTCATATGAGTTTGCACACTCAAATGTGCCAAAGATGATGAATAATGAAACCATTGGTGAAATTTGCATACCCTAATCTTATAGATTTGACCATTGGGTCAGTCCCTTTCAATTATATTTTTTTAATCATAGGAATATCAAAACAACCTCATTCTGTGTATTCTGTGTTTAAGTCTGTTCAATGCTTTAATTAGTTTAGTTTTTGGACTTTTGAAAGGTTCCTTTTCATTACTTTACAATGGCATTGTCAAAGTGTCACTGTATGAGAAATAGATTCACTTTTAAATCACGCCCTGCTTTAGGAAGAAAAGGCCAAGAGCATCAATGTCTGATCCACTTCTCATCTTAACCCCACAACATACACCTGAACCCACATTAACAGGCACGGGCTGGCCCAGGTTTGGGATTCTAGCGTTGAATGACTCAACCTGCCCAGATTTCCTCACAACCTCAAATGCAATGCCTCCTAGACGAGTTCCAACATTGTTTGGCCACAGTGTCAGTGAACGAAAACGATCCCCATCTTGAAACGTGAAGTCCTGGTATGGTGTGCCTTTCACGATGCCAAAGTCCTTCTGTTGATTATTGCTGAGGGTCACGGTCATAAAATCCACCTTCAGAAGAGAATCATTTCTCATTACTTTCACATCGGAGAGAAAAAGAGAGAGAGAGAAGAGAGATAGCAAGAGAGAAGAGAGAGAGAGAACAAGATTGAAGAGACACAGAGAGAGTGTACATACTTGTACAGTTACTGTTAAAACCAGGCAAGTGCAGTTTCTGTTGCTGGATTTGCAACTTAAGAAAGCAACCAAAGTTCTCACTGACCGTATTTTGGCCCAGCGTAAGCCTGATCATCCTCAATATCCCACCAAAGTCTCGGGTCAGGAAAATGGTCTCACTTCCTCCAGTTCCACCCACCAGAGTGCAAGGATTTAGGTCTGTCAAAGATTATGATAGTTTTTAATGATATTGAAGGATTTGGAATTTTCAGATAAACAAAAATGACATTTTGACATATTTCAGATTAAACTAAAAATTAGATTAAAATGAGATTAAATAAGAGCTCAGAGAAACTTTCCTGCGTTTTCCTGAGCACACTGATAGAAAAATAAGATTGTACAAACAGTAGCAAGCGCAAAACCAGGGGTCACTAATCTCAACCGCAAAGGGCCAGTGTGGCTGCAGGTTTTCACTGAAGTCAAGCAGAAGCTCACCTGATTCCACATGTTTAACCAGTTGATCTCATACATCTGTTTAGCTGAGCTGCTGCTTGGTTGCGATGAAAACATGCAGCCAGATTAGTGACCCCAGTCCAAAACTATAGCATAGTGTCAAAATTTATTTAATCAGTTTGCTGGGGTTAGTATCTAAGATCTGCCTATCAGCTTCATAGACAGTGAACTGTGGAGTTAAAGAATGATGTGTACTGTTGAAGCCTAGAATGACTGGAAACTGTGTACTCACATTCATCAGTGATAACAGTGGGTACAGGGGGATATGCCACACCAGGTGGTACAACTGTACAGCTGACTTGGACCACTGCACGAACAGAATCGCTAGCTTCACTCACTCCCACCACACCAACAGCTCTGTACCGGACCAAGTACTGGTTCCCAGGCTGCATTCCAGTCAGTGTCAGTGGTTTCTGTAGACTTGTAGTGTCTGTGATCTCCCAGTTTTCACCCTGGCTTACTTCTCCTGGTTTAACCTTCGTGTACTCCACTCTGAACTGCACTGTTTCTCCAGTTGGGGATTTCTGAAGCCTCAGGGTTACCGCCCCATCTTTGGTCTCCATTGTTGGTGGAGGGGGCTTGGAGACAGGCTGGAACTTTGGATCTGTCAGTTTGCCTTTTTCGTAAAGTTGGATGGAGGTGCCGGGATTGCTGGGGTCAGGGATGGAAGCAATGATGAACCGGACTTTCGTCTCTGTTTTGTTAGCCTTTGAAAAACTTGTGAAGAGAGAAAGGTTCTGTTTCATGTTCTTGGAAATATCCAAGGAAGTAAACCACGGCTGCGTTGCTTGGGGAGAATACACCTTAGGGTTTGGTTGCTCTAGTTTTACGCACGCTTCAGAATTCACAAAATCTTTCAGCGCGTCCAAGTATGGGTCTTTGTACTTCAGCGATGTAAAAGACAAACATACCACTACATCTACTGCAGGATCAAAGAGGATGGAATTGAGCTGGCCTGCAGATGGCACAATTCTGATGTCCTTCAGCCCACTGATGTAGGATTTCAGCACATCTAATTCAGTTGTAAAGTCATCTAACCACTGGATCAAGTTGTTTGGAGCAAAGGGCGACTTGTAATGGGCACTTAGAATGTTAGCCAACACCAGCTCCTCCTGTGCTCCGCTGCGGATAGCTGGTAAGACCCTGAAGAGTGCCTTCTGGAGGGCAGTCTTGTAATCCCTGTCCATTTCCTGAAACATTTGCAGCCTGTTTTTCAGGTCAAGGAAGTCCTGAATACTTCTCTCTTGAAACAAGTCATTGCACCTCCTCTCCACTTTTCCCAGTTCCTCCAGCAAATGTTCTGTTTTTGAGACCAGGCCCTCACTGATTTGTCTCACCAATATGGCTGCCTTTTCATTCAAGAGCTTGAGGGGATACAGCCATACCCTTACTGGTACCGCATCATTCTCTTTCTCTTTCAGCAGATGAGGTAGCTTCTTAAATACCTGCAGGGCCTCCATGTATGTGACTGGATTTTCTTGTAGTGCATAGTCACCATGAAATGTGACGCTGATTTTGTCAGTCAGGTTCTTCTCACTCTCATTCATTTTCTGGACGTTTTCACTGTTATTGCTGTAGCATGGGATCTTCTTGACTATCGCCTGAAGATTATGTTTAACTTGCTGTTTCTCTTCATGATCTGCGGCTGTATGATCAAACACCATAAAGGCCTGAGCTCCATACAGCACGCCTGTGACCACATGAGTCGCTGTTTGTTGGTCAAACACTTGTGGATACGTGATCTTGCCAAGTTCAGCCATGGTGAGTTGTTCAAACCTTGTGGTCTGACTGTAATGCATGATAACCCGAGACTGGCGTGCTGAAGATTTGGCATCACGCAAGTACTTGGCAGATCCCCCGACTGCCACCAGTCCCCCCAGAAAACTGGCTTTAAGGGAAGAACTCACATCCATAAGGTTAGTCTTGTCACTGAGAGCGTCAGTAGTACAGAACTGCAGAACTGTTTTAGGCTGCTGGTGTACGTCTAGATCATCATGTAATGCTTTTTTATCCCACAAAGTGACACCTAAAATGAGAGGTGAAGTGATAGATGAATCACAAATAGGGCTGCTGCTGCTGATTACTTAGTAATAAGTTAATCTATATGTTATTTGTTATGGTCATAGAAGAATGACATCTACAATGAGTGAATAATGGGAAATGATACACTATATGGCCAAAAGTATTTGGACACCTGACCATCAAACTTCCACGAGCTTCTTGGACATCCTATTTCAAAACCATGAGCATTAAAATGGAAATGCACCCCATGGCTCTAATGTTGGACAAGAAGGCTTTGTTCAGAATCAATGTTCCAATTCATCTCAAAGGTGTTCAGTTGGTGTCATGTGGAGGGGGTTCAGGGGGGAGACACACTTGCAGGAATAAGTGAACACTGTTTCAATCTTAACAAGCAGCTGAAGCCAACACAAAAAGAGCGGTAAGCACACAGTTTCACAGACTTTCAAACATGTGATGTACACTTAACAGACAGTCCAAGGAGGAGAGTCACATACAGGGTCAAACAGAGGCAAACACAGACAGAAACAACAGGTGGAATGAGTGTGAACAGACACTGACTTTCAGGAAGGGCTGGCTTGTAAACATACTGGGGAAACGAGACACAGGTGCTGCTGACAAGGGAGAAAACAGACACAGGTGAATACACTGATGAAGGGGCAGGAATAAGAAGGAGCTAGTAATCAAAACAAAAGGCAGAGAAGGACAGACAAGGCAGGGTATGATAGTGGGGTGAATTTCTGCCCATGCACAGTTATGTTGGAACAGGAAAGGGCTTTCCCCAAACCATTGCCACAAAGGTATTTGTATGCATTAAAATGACTGGAACTAAGGGGTCGAGCCCAAACTTTGAAGAAAAAAAAAAAAAAATCCCTTAGCATTATTCTTCCCCCACCAATGTTTGCAGTTGGCGCTATGTATTCTGTTATTTAGCCTTCTCCTGGCATCTGCCAAACTCAGATTTATCCAACACTGAATCGTGATTTACCACTCCAGGCAACCCATTTCCACTGTTCCAAAGTCCAAATGTGGCATACTTTACACCACCCCAGCTGATGCTTGGCATTACCCGTAATGAACCTAGGCCTGTGCGTAGCTGCTGGGCCATGGAAACCTGTTCAAACCCGTTCCAGAAACAGTTTGAGACTCTGTAGGGAGTGGATACCCACTGCAGCACTCAGCAGCCCCACTGTGTGTCTGTTTCATAGCTAAGCAGTTGTTCATTCTAGATGCTTCCATTTCACAATACCAGTACTTACAATTGGCCAGGACAGATCTAACAGGTGACTTGTGGCAAAGGTGGCATCCTATGATCACGCCATGCTTAAAGGCTCTTCTGTACAGCCCATTCTACTGTCGTGTACTTGATCTTATACACCAGTTAGCAATGGGTGTGGCTTAAACTCAATAATTAGGATGTCCACATACTTTTGGCCATACAATGTAGATGTAATGTAGTGATAAATGGGATTTTTTCTTACTTATAGTCACCATGAAATGTGACAATGGTATTTTTAAAGACATTGTCTCGGTCTCATGCCTTTCCTTTTTTCAAAGAGAATGTGATCTTCTTGACCAATGCATGGAGATTTCCTTAATGATTTTTCCACCGCAGTGTGTTTGGTCATGCCTAATCACCATTTACACTAACTAATAAATATGGATTTTTTTGTTTATTTGTATGATTTGCAACAACAAAAACACCAACATCATCATTATTATTATTATTATTATTATTATTAATAATAATAATAATAACCCTGAATTACTAGAAAAACACATATGAGTGGGTCAGAATATTATGACCACTCACAAATGAATGTTGATTATCTCATTACAACTACAAGGTTTTGGATATATTAGATGGTACATGAAAAATGAATATTCGTAGTAAACATGTTGAATGCAGGAGGAATGGACAGGCATAAAGACTTGAGTAACTTTGACAATGACCAAATTATTATGAAAACTGGGCTGAAGCATCTCCAAAACAGCAAGCCCTGCACAGTGTTTTGGTTTAGGCTATCCCATCTGTTATGAATCAACAGAAAGGCTCCTGTGTTAAAAATATTAATTGCCGGAGGTTACATGAGGAGTCTGTCACAACAGATCCTGCTGAGTATGTGACTGCATAGCCACAGACCAGTCAAAGTGCCCATGCTAACACTTGATTATTCTCAAAAGCAACTACAATTAGCCCACAAATGTCATTAAATCTTGTTTGCAAATTTCTCACTTGTGGGACTAATAAAGGTTTATCTTATCTTTTATTTTACATCATGTGGTCAGCTGGGTACGTGTGACTTGTTTACGTTAGGAAATGATGGCACCAGGATGCGCTGTGGGAAGAAGTGGAGGGTGTATGTTGCTCTGAGCAATGTCATGTCGGAAAAGTTCAACTTTTTCCGCTACAGTAACTCTTCTGTGGGATCGGAGCAGATGGGCTAGTCCTCACTCCCCAAATAAGACATCAGTGGGCCTTGGGTGCCCCTGACCCTGACCTTGTTCACCAATTGTCCTTCCTATACTAACCACTGTATACTGGGAACCCCTCACAAGACCTGCCAGTTTAGATACTCTGACCCAGTCGTCTAGATATCGCAACTTGTTCCTTGTCAAAGTCGCTCAGATCTTTACGCATGCCCATTTTTCCGGCTTCCAACACATCCAGTTCAAGAACTGACTGTTCACTTGTTGCCTATTACATCCCACCCCTTGACAGGTGCCCACTGTAACGGGATAGATAGTTTTTCACTTCACCTGTCGATGTGGCTGATCAGTGTCCTACTTGTTAAGCAAAACTGCTAATATTACTGTAGCTGTTTTCGAACATAGTTAAACTAGTAATTTTGTACAGTGAGGATGAAGGAATGTTTACCTGGAATGAAGGAATCGCTGCGGCAGTCGTACAGCATGCCCGGATACAGAGGTCTTCCCAGGGCTGCCATTTCAATAGGTCGGAAATCCATAACTACTGCAAAAAGAGAAATGCAGGCAGAAGGAATTATAATCTGGGTCTACAAGTAGCCAAGTTCATTAATGAGACTGGCCATCTGAATATACCTAGTGAATTTAGAGAGGATTTTCAGTATTATCTGCTAATAAAGTTCAGTGGGGCAGTAGCCAATAGCAGTGATTAATGCCTGTCAGTGAGATGATGTGGTCAAGTAGCTCTAATTGATAATAGACAGTTTGATTTTTTTTATCCTCTTCTGTAGTGGCAGGACAGAAAAAAGTGATGTAGGCAAGAAACAGCACATGCACTGGTAGGTCAAATTTGAGGGATAGCGCTGCAAAAATCGCAATATGTTGTGTGTAAAATAGGCTAACTGAGAAAAACTGTGCTCATGACTAGTCCATTTATTGTACTTTTTATGATTAGTTGTAATATGATTATTGTATACACTTTCTCACTAAAAAACTAGATTCTTTCTGTAACATCTATTTTTTCCTCCAGACTATCTTAGATAGATTAGTTTAAGTCAGTTTCGAAAAAAAGGTGACGCATGAGGACATAGAAGAACCACTTTATGTTCCCTGAAAAATCTTTCAGTGGATGGTTCTTTAGAGAACCATATTTGCAAATGAAATGTAAGTGAGAAAAACCATATCATGTAAAGGTTGTAGGAAATTCCCATAAATCAGTAAAGAACCTCTATATTATGTGAAAGTTTTTCATATTTAAAAGGTTCTTCACACTTACATTTCATTTACAAACATGGTCCTTCAAAGGCATCATTCAAAGAACCGTCTGTGGCACTTTTTTGAGCATACATATTGCTTTTAGAACTTTACATTTTAGTATCCTTGCTACTTGATATTATTTTGTTAATCTCATCTTACCTTAACTGTAGGTTCTCTGTCACTGCAGTTAAATGTTGTCGTAAAAAGGATGCAGCTGTCTTCTTGTCTTGTTGGACTCAGAAGCAGGTTATGTCTCCTGGAGTTGTCTAGACATTTATAGCCATGGCACCGTCCTACTGTCATCAAGTCATGACCAAATATGGTGGATAATAAAGGAGAAGTCATGAATAATCAACATTTATGTAACTCACCTGTATATAAATGACGTGAGACAGTGGAGGTTGGGCTGCTGTGGTTTAGTAAACTTTCTTAGATTTAGGAAAAATGATTCTCAGCATGGAACATTGCTGGTAATAGTTTAATAAAGTCATAAATACCTGAGACCATAATTCATTGTTCTGACTGAAGTCTTGTCATAATATTGGGTATGAATATGAGATCTGTCATGTGATGTTGAACACTATTGATCCTACCATTATTAACTGTAGGCTGTCTTGGTCATCAGTCGTTCAGTCCGTGTACTTTTATTGTTAGTGATCTCTATAGTGATATTCTTTTATTTTCTCCTGCTACACTATATGGACAAAAGTATTGGGACACACCTGTTTTTCAGGGTTTGGGCTAGGCCCCTTACTTTCAGTGAAGGACAATCTTAATGCTTCAGCATACCAAGACATTTTGGACAACGCCATGCTTCCAACTTTGTGGACACAGTTTGGGGAAGAATCTTTTCTATTCCAGCATGACTGTGTCCCAGTGCACAAAGCAAGGTCCATCCAACACCTTTGGGATGAACTGGAACGGAGATTGCGAGCCAGGCCTCGTCCAACATCAGTGTCTGACCTCATAAATGCTCTACAGAATAAATGGGTGCAAATTACCACAGAAACTCCAAAATCTTGTGGAAAGCCTTCCAAGAAGAGTGGAAGCTGTTATAGCTGCAAAGGGGTCCAGCAGTTTCCTCAAGGATCATCACAGTTTTCTGATTCTGATTCTTTGGCTCACTCACTAGGGGCTTGGACCCAAATTATGGAAAGCTGCTTTGTGACAACACCAGTTATAAAAAGAGCTATATAAACTGAACTGACTTGACAAATTGCTACCTGAAACCATTTTGTCAAACCAGTAAGAAATCATTTCCAAACTCTGTCTGGGCCAAACCGATGTTTTAGTTGGTTTTGAACAACATATTCCACTGCATTATTCATTCTAAAAGTATAGATATTTTACCTAGAAAAACACAATATTTGTCATTTTGTCTAGATAATTAATTATACTCTAGCAGTTTACCAAAAGCATGGATAGAAATATGTAGAGTGACACTTTTTGAGTGTATACACAGCCAATAGGACTACATTTCTAAAAAACATTAGAGCTTTTTTATTTGGATTGTGTTATTATCTTCTTACAAAAGCTCTGTAAGCTGGTTTGATGCAGATAATAATATTCAAAATTTCATACAGTACCTTATTTATCATAGTCTTGAGTTGCTGTGCTCAGAATGTAGCCTGTTTTGTGTTTAAGCACAGCACATGAAACGTTCCAGTCAAATATGTGGTTGAGAGCACATCTTTGATGTAACTAAACTTTCATTGTGCAGTGAGCTCTGTGAGCCTTATAGCCAAGTTTCACATAGATAAGTTATGCAAAGTATCTTGACATGCAAATTGGAAAGCAAATAAAAAAGAATGTTGATCCTGTGTTTTTTTTTTTTTTGTCATAAGAAAATTCAGAAGTGAACATTTCATTATAATAAGCCACAAAATGTTCATAACAATGACCAGGCAAGTATAGTCATTTTTCTAGCTATTTTTAGATGGTTTGTCTTGATGATTTCCAGCGGTGCTTCATTTAGTGTTTCGGACACTAAATGCGCAGAAACTGATGGCTAAACTGAAGTTTTTTGGGGTTTATCTGAACTTTTTCTGGATCGATTTACTGATAACTGTACCAGGCTACTAAAATGCCTTCTCTCTTTCCTAATCAGTAGATCTATTCAAGAAACACATATGGTTGCTCAAATACCTTAACAGGACATGTCAAACTTCAAGCCATTTATAACACAACGAGCTGCCAATTTAATAGGTGCACACCCCACAAATGGTATTTTCCAATTGGATCTGTGATGAGTGGCCAAAATTAGGCAGACCAGTGCCAGGTAATGGAGCAATGGAACAGGCAAAACCTGAGTGACCTGAGTGACTTAAATATTTATTGATAGTTTTTGCATCTAGGGCTGCCATATTGATCTGAGCAGCTGTTTATGTTGATTAATTTGCTGTAATGACAACTCGGGATTAATACTGAACACAGTAGTGATAGTTCCAAATCTCTTTTATTATTATTATTATTATTATTATTATTATTATAGCCAGTTCAGCAGTCTTTGTAACTGAAGCTGCCTTCCATGCCCCAATAATGAACCCTTATTCCAGGGTAGAATGTTAATTGCTTAATTGTAACCTGTAGTGCAGCTAAATTGTAACATGTAGTGGAGCAGTCTCTGCCTGAAAATGGGAAACAGTATTCTGGTGGATGTGAAACTGATGATAGGTTCGTAATGCCACTGTTATTTTTATAATTCAAAATAGTATATGGCATTCATAATCAGCTGAAGGTCAAAATAGTGTTACCATGTGACATATCACTACTTGTGCCAAGATCACTTATATACTACTGATTTCTCTTATGTGCAGTAATAAACTCCTAACCACTATTTGTGTTACTACTAATTCGCTGTAAGTTACACACTTATCTATAGTATTTATACCCAGCATTGTGTATATAGGATAGTGTATTTCATACTGAGTGTTTTTTCTGCAGAGTTTTTATTGGATTTATTTAGACTTTATATTATATATTGTTCTTGTCTTTGTGTTTCTGTGTGTCTGTGTAGTCACAACATAAGCAGGTTCCTCTGGGATCAATAGAGTTTTCTGATTCTGAAATCAAATTTAAAGGTGGATAATAATTATTAATAAGTCATAATACTGCTAGAATGAAGAAGAACTGAAACATTATTGCTGCTGCTGAGATGATAAGATTTGAGTCATGAAGTTTAGGTCAAGTATTACAGTATGGTAATATGCAAAGTA
Source organism: Brycinus macrolepidotus (assembly GCA_037974445.1). Classification (NCBI taxonomy): domain Eukaryota; kingdom Metazoa; phylum Chordata; class Actinopteri; order Characiformes; family Alestidae; genus Brycinus; species Brycinus macrolepidotus. The sequence continues at coordinate 22,843,823 of JBBPCZ010000089.1, read as the reverse complement.
GACAGCCCATTAATACTGATATTATATCTGAGGTATGCAAACTATATTTCTGTATAGCTCCTTTGAAAGTAGTTCTATAAACTATGATCATATTTGGTCTTTCTGCACTCATCTGGACTCTCCACCCTTTTGCCATCTGGTGAACAATATTGGAGCATCTGTTCCACCACCAGGTGGCCCTGCAACACCTTCTTACCTGGGATTAACAGATTACTGAAAGCGCTGCCACACCCAAACAGACACCTAGACCCAGGGGTGTATCAAGCTTTCCAAAAGTGGGGGTGTTCTGGGACGGGGAAGCCAAATTATGAATACAATCACGACCAATTATAACTTCCGGAATTTCTACATTTATATACATCTAGGCCTGGCCTACAGTATGGAAATAAAACCGTAGTACTGTTAATGACCCAGAATAGAAGAACTTCTTCATACCCCTTGGCCTTAATTAACAATTTTAACAATTATTTTTACAGCTAAGGTGGTGCATCTAAATCTGACAAGTGTAAATACGAGGCAGCACTGACAATGCCTGAGACACCATTGCATGCATTGTAAATCAGCAGTGCTGGACTAGGGTGACCAAACGTCCTCTTATCCCCGGACACGTCCTCTTTTTGAGACCTGGAGACCTCTAAAACCCGGCCGGGGTTTTACAATTGTCCGGGATTTTGAACTGCCTAAACATTCGTCACGTCATGGGCATCTCTCCTTGTTTCAGCAAAACTGATCACACACCTCTTAACCATCACTGTACACCTGCACTTTAGCTTTTTTAAATGCTCCTTAGATTTTAACTGTACACTTCTTGTACACTTTCATCTGACACTTGTTTGAACTAATTCTTCTGTTTATATGCTGCTTTGATGCCCATCCATACATTGTGTGTTGATCCATATAATGTGTATTGATTGATTGTTCTATACATTTATTGTATAGTATATCTACAACCTTGTTAGTCGTGTATTTGCACTTTATGTAGTACAGTGTAATGGGCTGCCTGCTGTTTTGTATAATACAACGGGCCTGAAGAATGACATTATTACCCCTAGATACTAATATGGGCAATTAATAAATAAATAAACAAACAAATAAATAAATAAATGTGTGTGTGTTAGAGATGCCCACATTAGGATCTAGGTGTATTAATGTCATTCTTCAGGCCTATGGTGAGACATACAGCAGCAGGCAGCACAAATAATGAGGATGAGGTCAATTTATGTACTGTTCTTAATGTGTTTTATCTTTAAACCACACCAAATATTTACAGACCTGACTGTGTGTAGATACTTGGCAGTGGGGTGACCTGTGTGCACCTGTGGTTAGCAATGGAGCTAACATAACAGACAAAAGGGTAAAGGGGGCATTTGGCTGACACTCTTATCCAGAGCGACTTACAGTCATTAGTTGCAGGGACAGTCCCCCTGGAGCAGCTGAGGGTTAAGTGTCTTGCTCAAGGACGCAATGGTAGAAAGTGGAGTTCGAACCTGTGACTTTGTGGTCATCGGGTTCACAGGCAAGTGGTTTACCCACCAGACAACAAACTGGCTAACCTGTCTACTGCAAACAGTAACACTGTTTGTGAAGATTATCATATTAAATTATTTTATACTTGCCATAGTAAACAAAACTGGTAGTGGTGTGGTTGGGAGCAGCAGGGGTGACCGCTGCAGTTAGCTCACCGGTGTATCACAAACAGTAAACCTTGAAAGAAGCTAGAAATGCAAAAAAGGCAAAGACAAAAACACTCTAAGAACTTGGGAGACAGCACTAGGAGACACAGGAACCCTCCACTACAGAACCTGGGAACAAACAACTGTATGTGACTCGGGAAAGGCTCCAGACTGAACCAAGGAATATGAAAAGGAAGGACATTTAGACACTAGAGATGTCTCCAACGAACTGGCTTATTTAAGCGAATGATGGGAGCTGTCTCCTGTCTGAGAACTTAATTTTTTAACTTAATCATGCAATTATGATCAACAGGCACTCCATGCACTGACTGTGAATGAATGTTATGTACAAGGACCACATGCACTGATTGTAGGGAAACACTATAAAAAATATTTAATACACAAATATTAGTGTTTGTACTTTTACGGCATGTAGCAGACGCTTAAAAGCGACTTCCATTCCCTAACTACAGGGGACAGTCTCCCTGGAGCAACTTGGGGTTAAGGGTCTTGCTCAGGAACCCAGTGGTGGTGTGCTGAAGGTAGGATTCGAACCAATGACCTCTTGGTCCAAAGGCAAGTATCCTACCCACTAGGCCGCCACTCCCCATACATCATGTAGAATTATGGTGTTATGGAAATGATAAGGTTTAGTATAATTGCACTGAATAAGTTGAGTGATCTGCACACATACTAATCATAGGTTAAAACAGCACTAAATTTGGTTGAATTAGAAAAGTGCTTAACTGAAGAGCCATTTGAGAGACGAAGGAGTCAGCTCTTCACTGTGAGCTGAGCCAAATGATCTGCATCATTAAAAAGTCACCAGAAGAGAGAACTGGAGGCTATATCGCCTCCAGGTGGTGTTCGGGGCGAGTAGCAGGCCTGGATGCTATGAATGGTCGCCACAGCCAGATACTCTATATGGACAAAAGTATTGAGACACACCTGTTTTTCAGGGTTTGTTCTAGGCCCCTTACTTCCAGTGAAGGACAATCTTAATGCTTCAGCAGACCAAGACATTTTGGACCACGCCATGCTTCCAACTTTGTGGACACAGTTTGGGGAAGAACCTTTTCTATTCCAGCATGACTGTGTCCCAGTGCAC
>JBBPCZ010000089.1:22752479-22762802 GCA_037974445.1 Brycinus macrolepidotus | reverse complement strand
TCCACAAAGTTGGAAGCATGGCGTTGTCCAGAATGTCTTGGTCTGCTGAAGCATTAAGATTGTCCTTCACTGGAAGTTAGGGGTCTAACCCAAACCCTGAAATACAGGTGTGTCCCAATACTTTTGTCCATATAGTGTATTTTACTGCAGAATACAGTATACTTTACTGTATTTGTCTATGCATCTTTCCCCCCCAAACATCCAGCTTTAAGTGATTGTTAGTGAGTCAAAAAATGTTCCTATGGCGAAACAAACAGCCATTCAAGGCGTTTTTAATGCAAACAGCAGGTCTGAAGGCCTCCCGAGGCGAGTGACCACTGGTTAAGGGGCAGTTTTATCCCTTTAGTGGTGCAGTTTTGGATTCTGAATGGGATTTTAAGAAAGATTAGGAAAGTCTATGTATATGAAAAGCTACGTATTAAAGCAAGAACCTCTTAGTCACTGGAAATCTTACTCAGTGCCAAAAAGTTTGGACATTTTTGGACATTTGTGTGCCCGGCAGGAGATTTGTAAAGTCTTAAACACACACTTTGACTCCAGAATGACAGAAAATATCACATACTGTCCGAATATAAATACAGTTTCAGTATAGAACTTATTTGTATGGGAGAAAAGTCTCAAGACCTGGAATTTATTTCAGTTATTTCAGTTAAAAACAGCTTTAGACTGTTTATTAGGAGAACGTTTTGCAGCTGCAGGTTTTTAAGAATACATGCATTTGTGTGTGTGTGTGTGTGTTTTAAAGCTGCCTTTACACTTAATGTGCTGTTCAGCCTTATGAAAGTCCATGCACTGAAGGACAAGGTGGGTTTGTGCGTCTCAGGTGTCGTAGAAAGTTTGTTTATACATTTTATAGTAAATTATTAATTGCTGTTTTTTATTTATTTGTGCCTTTTTTGCTGCTTGAGGTAAAACGTGTAAAAAAAAAAAAGAATATATTTGTATGAAAAATTCAGTTTGATCAAGCCTTACTGGAGTCTCTGGCAGTGTTTTAACAGGTGACTCTTTCGTGATCGTCGTGCTGTGATACCGTCATTGGCCTTAATGGAAACTTTTTTTGCACTTTTTGAACAGAGACTGCCTGGAAAAAGTTTGGGAAACCTTGCCTTCTTTTGAAACTTGAATTTTCTTGCTGTTATTTTTTTTTTAACTTAAGAAAAAAAAAGGCCTCCAGTGGTGTTGTATAACACAGTTATGTGCTAATGCTTCACTAAAATAATGACCTTTTTTTCTTTCCAGACTGCTTTTAAAGGCACATACCGCGACTCTTTTGACCTAAAAGGTGCTTTAAACACCTGAAAGGTTCGAGTAGTGACGAGTATTGATATCATTGCTTAAGGCAGCACTGTCAAAATGACTGACTCAAGCGTTTAGATTACATTTTTTATCCTAACCGACAACATATTATATTGAAATTTGTATTAAAAACATTCTAAAACCTCAGACTTTTGACGGGCAGAGAATAATCAGGGTTCAGTCTTCTCTAGTGTTTACATACCACACACATAAATTATGCATCTCGAGTGTATCGTCATTACATTTTGGCAAATTTCAGATTTTTTTCAGACACGCTGTGCATGCATTGTTTATTTTTGTGCATGACAAAGTGCTGGAGTTTGTTTTTTTACAGATTAAAATTTGCATCATGACGCGTTTTCATGTCTAACGTGTTTTTAAAAAAAAATATTTTAATGACTCATCTTTTATTTTCCTCTCGGGTTAATGGCAACTTAATTTTAATGTCTTATTTAATATTTCATGCTAAGGTAGTACATGGTGAGGAATAGTTTTCAGAAACCAACTGTAGCACTGTACTACTATTGCCCCTGACAGGACAATTTCACTCTAATGTTCTCCCATAAAGCCATGATTACTAAGAAAATACGGTTTTAAAAATCCCCCAAAATATTAAAAATATAAAAGCGTGACGACCTCTCAGCAATAATAATAATAATAATAATAATAATGAACCATTATTATAACTAATATTATAAGTACATTATATATTTTTGTAAATTATATATTATATATATATACTATATAACATTTATACATTATACATTAACAACAACATGAGGTGAATACTTTTCTGTTCCATTAGCACATACACATACATTCACTCTGAGCTTACAGTGTTCAGTTAGAGCTTCAGTTCAGTTATAGCTTTTCTATTAACTGGGATTAATGTGTTAACTAGACATCATGAATGAATTTACTGATGTCTAAATAGCATCAAAGGTGTAACCGAACAGATGACAAACACAGTTACGGCGTTGTTTTAAAGTGTCTCTTTATTGCTCATGTCCAAGCTGGTGGGCTGTGTGTTTACCTAAAGAAACAAACAAACAAACAAAACAATCCAACCCTCCAAACCGAAAAAGTGAATCTGTAGCGAGTAGAAGCTTGTGTCTCTGCAGGTAAGCACCTCGTATAAGCCAGTGCTCTCCCTGGTCTGACTTATCTAAAAGCGCAAACCATTCACAGTATAGGTGGAAACAACCTGACGCAGAGAAAACTGGAAAAAAAAGAAACAAAACAAAAAGGAAAAATACTCCAGAAGTGCGAAACTTCCAGCGCTAGAACGTCATGCATTGGATTACGTGGCAGCTGTCTGTGCCCTTGAGACTGTAAAAGAAAACGGGCCTGAAAAAAGAGAAAAAAAAAAAAAAACGAAAAAAAAAAAAAACAACCACCACCGAGTGTAACAGTGAGCAAAATTCTACTACAGACAGAGATCGAATGGCGTACGACAGAATCAAACTCAAATCTCCTCCCACTAATCTCCCTAATGTGCTACATCCACGCAGACCGGTGTTAGCACTGTAGTCGGAACGGATGCGTTAATGTCCAAAACTAACTGGCAGGACACCGTGTCCTTTTCCTCTAAAATGTAGGATGGAGCGGAAAGACAAATCTGTTACTGAATTACACTGCAAAGAAGACTCGTAGTTTACATGAGCTGTGCCTAGCAAGCAGTATTTTTTTCAGTTTTATCGTCGTTTTATAGCTAGCTAGCTATCTCTTCCGTTTTCTCACCTTCGACGGTTACAGCACGTTGCATATTTTCTTTTAAAAAACCTTTTTTAAATTCGAATCGGAACCTCAAAAGCAATCCGTTTGGAGCGAAAACCTAACTCGATGCAAGATACGACCGGATTAATGTGAGCTAACCAAGTGGTCAGTTGTTGTAGGGGCGGTTTTTGTTAAACCTCGACAAGGTCCAATAAAGCACAGCACAGTTTCGGATGCGAGGGACGAGGGGAGGGGGGGGCGCCCCCTCTTTATTTTTATCCCCAAGTAAAAGCATGTGGGTGCTATACACATTCTTTACTAATTCACTTTTTGTCACTCTTCTTCTTTTGTTTATTTAGAAAATGAATTAAAAAAAGCGCTCAGAATCACGAGCTTTACAAGGTATATAAAATACGTAAAAAGAAATTCAAACATTGGACTGAGGTACCCTGTTCTTGAGGTAGGAAGGTTATTATCGTACTAGTTTGCGTAAAAAGGTCACCACTTTGACCTGTGTAGACAATCGTATTGGCATTGCTTGTTTTTTTTTTTTTTATCTCGCTTTTTCTTGTCCGAGCAGTGGCCGATAAACGCGTCGCTCTGCTTTGTGGTTTAACGATTAAATACTGCAGTGTGAACTACACTCGCGGCGATCGCCGTCGATGATCAATGTAGTGATATGTTACTGTAACCGCTAATATTTGGCCTTTTTAAATTTCGCCGATATGCAAAATTTACATACTTTTACCAATAGGCCAACGAAGTTCATCATCGTCCTAACGTCAACTGACCGAATGTCAATTTTGTTTTTACATTTTTATAAAAGTCTTCTAAAAATTGTTTTTTCTGTTTTACAAATTCTATAGGGTGTAAATTTCTTTAAAAAAAACAACAAAACGTAACAATAATAATAAAAAGATCCGTAATTGCCCCAGGTTTGCCTGTTTGTCTTTGTATGCTTATAGGATTAAAAAAAAAAAGAAAAAGAAAAGAACAACAAAAAAAAATCCCATAAATATTCTTCCCTCTTTCTACGTCGACTACATAAGAACAAACGTAAACACTCTCGCGAGCCGTGTTTCGTTCGATGGCGAAATGTCCTGGAGGGACTGGTTTTGCAGCAGAACCATGAAGAACCGCATGCCGGGGAACAAAGGACGCAAAGGGACAGAAGAAAAAGAGAAGAGAGAGAAACAGACCGAGGGAAGGAAAGCGAGACAGACGCTATAAAACGAGAGAGGGAGCGAATTCCGTTAGCTGCCTGGCCTTGTACAGCGCCTCAGCTGGCAGAAGGCAGTTACACAAAATACATTCAGGACTATCGGGCGGCTTCGTCTCGGACTTGATTATGAGCCCAAAGCTTCGGCCCGCTTATTGCACTTCCACTTTACGAGACTTTCGCTCAACGATTCAAATCTTTTTAAGTGCTTGTGTTGAATTCTAGGCAAAAATAATCTGCGTGAGCAACGCAAAAGCGGTTTAGAACATGGCTTTACCGCAAAACGACATTCTGAACAATAAACCATTCAGGCTGACTTGAGATTTTACAATCATCATCAAACTCATACCGAGCTCTTTTTGTTTTTTTCCCCCCACTTAATATTTAGGCAGAGGCCAGAGAAGTTTTATTTTGGAATAGAAGAAACTGGGGGTGGGGGTGGGGGTGGGGGGGGGTAAATAGATAAGAAGCAAGTGGAAGAGAAACCTCCAGAAACAGCAGCTGGGGGGGGGTGGGCAGAATTGGAATTTAAAATCTTCAAATGTTGGCACACAGGCTAAATTTGGGATTTTACTACTAGCAAACTACCAGTTTTATACCTCTTTGTGGTAAGAAGTGCTTGTGCTAAGCTTAAAAAAAACAGAGTACCTACAACTAGGCCTGACTGTTCACATTAAGGGCCTGATTCGCTAACTCTTGTAAGTGCAAAATTACAAAAAAAGAGAGAAAAAAAAAAGACGTAGCTTGTGCACAGCTTAAAAAAAGAAACTGTGCTTGGGTGAGAAGTCAATGCAATGATCCGAAGTACCGATCGCGTCGTCGAAACCGGACATGCTAACCGTTGAAACCCATGCTAAATGCTTTGGAGAATCTGCTCTAATGTGTCCTAAAGTACAATTTGAAACTACAAAACGAAAACCTCTCTTTTAGATAGAAAGCACATTATTTTATGGTCTTCTAATAAATTAACACTGTTAAAAGAAATAGACCTAACTCGTCTTACTCGAAACTCCCTTAGGTAGTCTGTATCGATGCATCTGCCCTCGACATCTCTACATTCTAGTCCGGCCTACGTTTCCGCGGCGCTCTGGACGTGAACGCGCTAACGCTTGCCCGCCAGGCTCTCCGCGGGAACACGAGAAGCGCGACGTTTGCTGGTAAGGTCTTCTCATATTCGCGTAAGGCAGCCTAATTTTCTGCTTGAAGTCGTAATTACTGCATGTGTGCTTCTCAGAAGAAAGATACAACCCCTACCGACAGCGGTCGTTTGTGTACCATGAGACCGCATCTCGACACTTTCGACCTTCGAACGTCCCTCGCCCGCCAGCGTGTTATTTATTCCAATGTCGAGTTTGGAGCACTCACAGCTTTTTATTTTTTTTTTTATTTTCGCTCTTCTCGTGAGCCTCTGTCGTGTTATTTTTTTTTTTTTACTTTTTTGTGTTAAAGTTCTTTGGTTTTGATCGTGTTTCTTGTCCTTCTCGTCTGTTTCCTTGCCGCTCTTTCTCTCCTTCTCTCGCGCCTTTTTGCTCATTTTGGTTTGCGCTCGGAGGAGCTACATTCATAGGCTGCTGCTTGCTGGCGCCCCCCGATGGTCACTTGGTGTGCTGCGATGCCGTCGCTGCCCCCTGCTGGTTCTTCTGTTCCTGCTGCTTTACTTGCTGGATGATCTCCCTAATTTTCCTCTGGGCGGTCTGGAAATCGACACAAAATTAAAGACAGTAAATTACAGGAAGAAAAAACTGATTATTCAATAATCATGTGCAGTAACATACTCCTAACCACCATTTGTGTTACTAGTAAACAATTTAACCGCAAGTTATTTATCTATAGTGTTTATACCCAGCATTTGTGTTACTTAGTAGATCACTTAACAGTAAGTTACTTATCTATAATATTAATACCCAGCATTGTGTATATGGCATAGTGTATTTTCATTATGAGGTTTTTCTGCTGATTTTTATTTGATTTCTTTAGACTTTGTATTTTATACTGTTCGTCTCTGTCTGTGTCTGTGCAGTCGTAACATAAGCAGTTTCCTCTGGGATCAAAATTTTCAGATTCTGATTATTCCTTCTGTTATCACTGTTCAGAAGTTTAGAATCACAATGTTTTTCAATAACATAAAATCACTAAGTTATTTTAATAGCATGCTACTACTCTACCACTTCATACATTTCAAATAATGTTTAAGAAGTTGAAATATTTGGTGTGCTAGATAAACAGAGCTGGTGAGGATTCTGTTACTACTGAGAAAGCTGAATAACATGAATAATTAGGTTACAATGAAATGATAAAGAATGCCTTGAACAAAAGTGATGATCATACCTCAGGGATGTAAACTTCATAAGAATTTACTACAGATAAATATTTAAAGGATTGCAAACAATGATGCATTAAACATCTGACACCTCTGGATGGTAGTCTATAGAAGTTATAATGCAAGATATGTCTGTCATGAACATAGTAGTGTCTAATGTAAACTATTAGAACCAAAATTCTTCCCTTGATTAGTTATCAATGATATTTATGTGTACAGAATAATCAGATAAGTGCAGAAAACCTGATTTTACTTAACAACTCACCAGTAAATTCACTAAAGCACATCGCATGACTAAAACATCTCGTCTCAGTTTACTATACTGGTAAATATTAATTTGCGAGTTTTATGGGTCCAAATTGCACGAAATATGGTCATTTGTCAGCATTTCACAATCTGTTTCCCAGAAACTGTATCTTTATCCACATTTGTAGAAAGATGAGAGAGATCAGAGTAGGGTAAACCTGTACTGAAAAACCTGATTACAGAACTAAAACCAAGGTCTCTTCATGAGAGTGTGCTGTTTACATGGCCCCTTAAATATTCAAGTATCTTCTTTAAATCAAAACCTGATTGTATTAGTGGTGTTAATGTAAATGCACTCAGTAATGCTGAAATTGTTAAAGTACATTAAAGTACTATGTTTTTTTGGGTCAGAATGCAGTTACATAAGCTCATATTAAACTGACACACATTCAGCTACTCTGAATCATAAACTAAAAGAGTCCTGTACGTACCTGACTGGCAAAAAAATGTCCAATAATTTTCACAAACACCTCGTCGTTCTCGTCTGGCGTTTGGTCCCGTGGAACTATAACTTCAGCACTAGTTAGATTCTGCAGCTCATTCACCTGCAGGGGGGAGAGAGAGAGAGAGAAATAGACAGATAGATAGATAGATCGATCGATAGATAGATAGACAGACAGACAGATAGACAGACAGACAGACAGATAGATAGATAGATAGATAGAGAGATAGATAGATAGACAGACAGACAGACAGGAAGATAGACAGATAGATAGATAGATAGACAGGCAAACAGACAGACAGACAGATAGATAGATAGACAGACAGACAGACAGACAGACAGACAGACAGATAGATAGACAGACAGACAGACAGATAGATAGATAGATAGACAGACAGGCAAACAGACAGACAGATAGATAGACAGATAGACAGATAGATAGACAGACAGACAGACAGACAGACAAATAGATAGAGATAGATAGACAGACAGGCAGATAGACAGACAGAGAGATAGATAGATAGACAGACAGATAGATAGATAGATAGACAGACAGACAGATAGACAGACAGACAGATAAATAGATAGAGATAGATAGACAGATGAATAGACAGACAGATAGATAGATAGATAGACAGATAGACAGAAATACAGATAGACAGAAAGATAGACAGACAGACAGATAGACAGAGACAGACAGACAGATAAATAGATAGATAGATAGATAGATAGATAGATAGACAGACAGGCAAACAGACAGACAGATAGATAGACAGAGAGATAGATAGATAGACAGACAGACAGATAAGATAGACAGACAGAGAGATAGATAGATAGACAGACAGACAGATAGATAGATAGACAGACAGACAGATAGATAGATAGATAGACAGACAGACAGACAGATAGACAGACAGATAAATAGATAGAGAGATAGATAAACAGATAGATAGACAGACAGACAGATAGATAGACAGATAGACAGAAATACAGATAGACAGAAAGATAGACAGACAGAGAGATAGACAGAGACAGACAGACAGATAAATAGATAGACAGAGAGATAGATAGACAGACAGATAGACAGAGACAGACAGACAGATAAATAGATAGATAGATAGATAGATAGATAGACAGAGAGATAGATAGAGATAGACAGAGAGATAGATAGATAGACAGACAGACAGATAGAGGGTAGACAGAGAGAGAGAGAGAGAGAGAGAGAGACTCATTCACAGTACAGTGTGTTTGGACAGGTTAACTTCAGGTGTAACTGTCACACACTGGGACGCACCGTTTTGCCTCCCTTTCCTATGACTCGACCGGCAGCAGCTGCAGGGACTTTGATATGCGTCTCCAGCTTCACCTCCTCCTTAGCAGTGAAAAAATTCTCCTCCTTCAGCTTCCCGAATATCCGCCCCTGAGCCTGCAGCCACAGAGCACAGGCACGATGTCAAAAGTATGGACTCGTTTCAGGCTTCAGAAGGGCTGTTATTTCATGTCCCAGTCATTTCTGGACATATGATGTTTTTAATGCTATTATTCTGTGCAACAGCCTGATGCTACTTTGTTGTGCAACCTCTTACCGGGTTTAAATCACTGTCATTATGTGAATCACTATGTGCATTATTTTGCTATGATGTGCACCAGTCTACCATGTGCAATATCGTGCAAAGTTCTTATCTGGTGCTAAAACATTATTATGTGTAATATCTTACGAGCAACTGTCTTACCATGTGCAATTTCATGTGCAGTTTTCTTACTGGGTGCTAAATCATTCCATTTTGTGCAAAATCTGACTATTATTATGTGCAATAGTCTTATCATGTGAAACATCACTACTTTTGTCACTATTACTGATCTACTTCTGATCTCTGTTACATACAATAACAGACTCCTCACCACTATTTATGTTACTAGTAATTCACTTAACTGTAAATTATTTATCTATGGTATTTATACCCCAGCATTTGTGTATCTATCATAGTGTATTTTCTACAGAGTTTTTACTGGATTTATTTAGACTTCATATTTTATATTGTTCTTGTCTCTGTGTCTCTGTGCGGTTGTGGCATAAGCATATTCCTCCTGGATCAGTAAGCTTTTCTGATTCTTATTCTGATTTTTGCATTTTTTTGCCCATGTTTATAGAAAACAGTGTCATCCAGTGTCAGAAATGGACTGATCCACTCTCGAGTTTAAACCAGGTGTTGTAAAATAACAAACATGTACAACCGAAAAACTGACTGGGACATGAAGTGTAAACGCATATTAAACCTTGAACTGGGCTTCAGGAGGGCCGGTGATGATGACCATTCTTTCAGGAGCGTCAGGGCTGTCTGAGGGGGCAATCTGCAAACACACAACATAAACCACCTTTTAGTCCTGAAACACACAACATAAACCACCTTTTAGTCCTCACACAACATAAACCATATTTAGTCCTGAAACACACAACACAAACCACCTTTTAGTCCTCACACAACATAAACCACCTTTTAGTCCTGAAACACACAACATAAACCACATTTAGTCCTGAAACACACAACATAAACCACCTTTTACTCCTGAAACACACAACATAAACCACATTTAGTCCTGAAACACACAACATAAACCACCTTTTAGTCCTGATACACACAACATAAACCACCCTTTAGTCCTGATACACACAACATAAACCACCCTTTAGTCCTCACACAACATAAATTACCTTTTAGTCCTGAAACACTCAACATAAACCACCTTTTAGTCCTGATACACACAACATAAACCACCTTTTAGTCCTGATACACACAACATAAACCACCTTTTAGTCCTGAAACACACAACATAAACCACCTTTTAGTCCTGAAACACACAACATAAACCACCTTTTAGTCCTCACACAACATAAACCACCTTTTAGTCCTGAAACACACAACATAAACCACCTTTTAGTCCTGAAACACAACATAAACCACCTTTTAGTCCTGATACACACAACATAAACCACCTTTTAGTCCTGAAACACACAACATAAAC
>JBBPCZ010000089.1:22688005-22700521 GCA_037974445.1 Brycinus macrolepidotus | reverse complement strand
TATTTACATGCAAAAGTTTTGTGCGCATGCAAAGGTTGTATGTGTGTGAGAAACATTTATATATATAAGAAAGAGAGAGAGAGAGAGGGAGAGAGTGAGAGAAAGAGAGAGATAGAGACAGAATGAGAGAGAGAGAGAGAGAATGAGAGAGAGAGAGATGTTCATGAAGTTTTGCAAAGTTGTGCGTGTACGAGAGAGTTTTGTATGTCTATTTACATGCAAAGGTTGTGTGAGTGCGGGAGAAATTTAGATATGGAGAGAAGGGAGAGAGAAAGAGAGAGAGAGAGAGAGAGAGAGAGAGAGAGAGAGAGAGAGAGAGGGCTGGTGCCAGCCACAACCAATTAATCATAGATGCTGCATACCTTCTCTATTACATCTCCAGCCGTGGTCTTCATCACAAACACTTCACCCCCTGTTTACATCACACACACACAAACACACACACACACACACACACACACACACACACACACACACACACACACACACTAAACCATCCTCACACACTCATACACTTCTCACACTCTTCACAAACACCAACCCCAACCATTCTCACACTTCTCTCACAATATGAACATAGAAAGGTGTCAGGACACACAGTGCTTCTCAGCTTGGGCCCGTGTAGCTGCGGACCTGGCAGAGGGCCCATGCTGACCCCTGTCCACCACTGAAAGTGCCTACAATGGACACACGAGCATCAGAACTGGACCATGGAGCAATGGAAGAAGGTGGTCTGGTCTAATTACTCACATTTTCTTTCACATCATGCGGACGGCCGGGTACGGCCTGGTGAAGAGACGATAGCAGGATGCACTATGGGAAGAAGGCGAGGAGGCGGAGGCAGTGTGATGCTCTGGGCGACGATCTGCTGGGGGACCTTCTGGCATTCATGTTGATGTTACTTTGACATTTTTACCACCTACCTATACATTGTTGTCGACCGAGTGCACCCCTTCATGGCAACAGTATTCCCTAATGGCTGTGGCTTCTTTCAACAGGATAATGAGTCCTACCTCACTACAACAAACGTTCAGGAGGGGTTTGAGGAACACGACAAAGTGTTCAAGGGGTTGACTTGGCCTCCAAATTCCCCAGATCTCAATCTGATCAAGTCTGATCCATCAAGGTCCCACCTCACAACTTACAGGACTTAAAGAGTTCTGATCAGATTTTGAATTGGGGTAGGAAATTTAATATTACATATAGACACTTAGACCTGTAATACGTGTGGGACATAGAATTATTACATATAGATTCTTACGCATACAATAAATAGTCATAGTAACATTAAAACCACTTGTCTAACATTGTGTTGGTCCCGCCAAAACAGCTCTAACCCATCGAGGCATGGAGTCCACAAGGTACGTTGTAGTATATTTCATCAAGCAGAAGACTCTTTAAGTCCCACCTCACAACAACAAACGTTCAGGAGTGGTTTGAGGAACATGACAGAGAGTTCAAGGTGTACACTAGGCCTCCAAATTCCCCAGATCTCAATCCAATCAAGTCTGATCCATCAAAGCCCCACCTCACAACTTACAGGACTTAAAGAGTCTTCTGCTTGACGAAATATACTACAACGTACCTTGTGGAGTCCATGTCTCGATGGGTTAGAGCCGTTTCGGCAGGACCTACACAATATTGGACAAGTGGTTTTAATGTTACTCTGACTATTTAGTGTATATGTAAGTATCTATGTGTAATAATACTATGCCCCACATGTATTACAGGTCTAAGTGTCTATATGTAATATTAATTTTCCTACCCCAATTCAAAATCTGATCAGTAACCAGTATGCATATTTTTTTCTCCTCCAGTTTAAAAAAGAAAGAAAAAGAAATGGAAGTTTTGGAAAAGTACGTCAGTATGTCAGGGCCATTGTGGGTTTCATTTGACTTGTTTTCTACGGTTTAGGCCTGAAAATGTAAAAAAACACCCACGTACACACGCACACACACGTACACACACACACACACACACATTCCACCCTTCTCCATCCCATATGCTGCCACTGCATCATCATATTCTTAATCATATCACCAGCCCAATGAAAGCGACCCGCTAACGACAGGCCTTCAGGATCGTATTATTTCGGACTGGACGTGACTCATGTCTGCGCGAGTTAATGAGATGATTTGAAACTGAATACAGATGCTCTAACGAAAGGTAGAGGGGCGCCATTAGTTTTTATGACAAACCCCCGAAGGACAAAGGGACCGTATGGAGCATTTTTTTCCTCCCCCCGCCCAGCTTTAAGATCAGTATTCCACTTTCTGTCATAATGGACAGGTTTATGAAATTGGTGGAGGAAACTGATCCTGGATCAGCGTGAAAGCTGTAAAAACATAAACGCTGCTTCGTTCCCATATGTTCCCTCAGTGGCCTCCCTTTTTTCCATCCATATTGTTTCTATTAAACACAAAACATATCCAAACATCCGCCCAGCAACACTGTACCAAGCAGGCACAACTACTTTTCTCCTTTTTTTGTCTTCACTTTTTTTTTCTTGCTCTTCCTGTAGCCTAATGGGCTTTTAGCACGTCGCTCAAGTCAGTGCATGTGGCATCTGTGTTGACTTCTATACAGGCTCTTTTTGGAGAAACCAGTGCAAATATAAACAGTTTTATGTAGTATCTGACAAAAAAATCTTTTTTTTAGCAATAAAATATGGATAATATTTTAACTGATATGTATTAGCATTAGCATAGTCCTTTTCCTTTCATATTTCTGTACTGTAAATAGTCTATTTTGCTCAGAAAAACTCATTTTTGTCACTTGCTAACCTCTTTTCTCTTCTTTTAGATAGTTTCTCTTGTGTGCAGTATTTGTCTTGTGTGCAATTTCTGGGGTGAAATATTACTGTGTGCAATTTGCAATTTTTCTAGTGGATTATTACTGTGTCTGTCAATGTCTGCAGCTACCAAGCAACAGAGGACACTGCATTGTGTACCTGTATTTAGATAAGCACGGTGTTCATACAAATATATATATATCCACTATGTACCATATATCCAGTGTGTACGTACATACATATACTTTGTATGAGATAAGATAAGATAAACCTTTATTAGTCCCACAAGTGGGAAATTTGCACTGTTACGGCAGAAAGTGGACAGAGCAGCAAAAACCATAGATTTAAAACTATACAACAGTATAATATAAAAATGTATATGTACATTCACACAAACTTGTGTTGTATAGTTTTTATTCTATTGTTTATGCTGCTCTTACTTTTGTTCTGTCCAGTTTGCTGCCGTAACAATGCAAATTTCCCACCTGTGGGACTAATAAAGGGTTCTCTTATCTTATCTTTTCTACCAATTACACACACTTGTTCTCAAGCTTCATAGTACAGTTTGAAGACCTTGAAGGTTGTAAGCCAGAAACATCTAGAAGAGACAGAAGATGATGGAGGAGAAGCACAACAGAAGCACAAACTCAGTATATATTGAAGTGACTGGCACTAGTTTATTAGGCTAACGCTAATGACGTTTTAAATACGCTTTGGTGTGTCACTTCTCATTATAAAACTCATTATTTCTGCGTGCTTGTCCTTTGTTTTGAAGACTCCACACCTTCTTCAGTTTCTCTGAATCACACAGTCCGACACTTTGATGGGCCTCTCCCTCACAGGGCGCTAACGGATGCTAACACATCGCTAGTTAACAAAGAAATTAGCCTTAATTAGCCAGGCCGGTGCTGTTTCTTCCTTTCTTTCTTTTTCCCCAATAAAAAAAAGCTCTTTAAAGAAAAAGCGGCAGATTAGCTCAGAAATAGATTGATGATGATTAATGGCGAAAGAATAAAGGGGTTAAAAAAAAAGAGAGGCCCTGCATGAGAAAAAGAATAGAAATGTCTGTGTCCGAGTTAAACCCGGCGACAAATTACTGTGTGCTTTCGATAATGAAGAAAAGCCAGATTTGTAGTCAGCAGTGTGTCTCCCGCTGTTTGCTTTGTCCATTAGAAGGAAATGAGCAGATGGCTGTTGGCCTTCTCTTGTCCTTTCTCTCTCTCTCTCTCTCTCTCTCTGACTCTCTCTCTCTCTCTCTCTCTCTATCTCTCTCTCTGTTTCTCTCTCTCTCTCTTTCGCTGACTCTCTCTGTTCACTCTCTCTCTCTCTCTCTCTCTCTCTCATCTCTCTATCTGTTCTCTTTCCTCTCCTGTCCACTCTCGCTCTCTATGTATTTGTCAGTTTGACTCCTGTTGCTCTATTTCTCTGTTTCTCTCTTTCTTTCTCTCTCTCTCTCCACATCTGTCACATTTTTTCCTTTTTCTTTCTCTCTGTCTCCCCCCTTGTCTTTTTTCCTTCTGTCACTGTTTTTCTTTCTCCCCTTATCTTTCTCTTTCTCTGTTTCTCCTTCTTTTTTTTGCCTATTTTCTTCTCTATTTCTCTCCTTGTATTTTTCCTTTTCTGTCACTGTTTCTCTCTCTCTCTCTCTCTCTCTCTCTCTCTCTCTCTCTCTCTCTCTCTCTCTCTCTCATCCCTCTATTTGTTCCCTTTTCTCTCCTGTCCACTCTTGCAGTTTCACTGTTTTACTCCTGTTGCTTGCTGTATTTCTCTCTCTCTCTTTCTCTCTCTCTCTCTCTCTCTCATCGTCTGTCACACTGTTTCCTTTCTCTTTCATTTCCAGCTCCCCTTACCGTCTTTCTCTTCTCTATTTCTCCTTCTTTTTTCTGCCTTTTTCTTCTCTTTCTCTCCCTGTCGTTTTCCTTTTCTGTCACTGTTTCTCTTTCTTTCTGCTCCCCCCCTCTCCCATCTCTCTATATCTGTTCCCTTTTCTCTCCTGTCCACTCTTGTTGCTTGCTCTATTTCTCTCTTTCTCTCCACGTCTGTCACACTTTTCCCTTTTTTCTTTCTTTCTTTCTTTCTGTCCCCCCCCCGTATTTCTTTCTCCCATTATCTTTCCCTTTTCTATTTATCCTTCTCTTTTCTGCCTTTTTCTTCTGCTTCTCTCCTTGTCTGTTTCCTTTTCTGTCACTGTTTCTCTCTCTCTCTCTCTCTCTCTCTCTCTGTCTCTCTCTTTCTTTTGTTATGTCCTTATTGTCCATTAATCTCTCTCCTCACAGTCTGGCCAGGCACAAAGCTGACAGCGAAAGCCCAGGGGACGACAAGCGAAAACAAGCCAGTCCAGCTGTCAGGAGGCGGCCAGGAGACATCGGCCCTCCCTTTACGAATGTACGCACGCACACGCACGCGCACACACAAACACACACACACCCCAATAAAACTGTAGCAGCAGTAGTGCTGGGGAAACAATAAGTACTCATTAGGGAGCAGCTGAATGGAGAAGTAGTGCTCAGAAAGGCGGGATGTGACAGAGATGCCCGAGCGCTCTGACCATGATGTCCACCAACATCTGTTTTGTGTGCTGCTGACTAGCGGCAAAAATGGATTCGAATGCTCCTTTCAGCCGAGAGCGTGCGGCCGTTCACTCAGAAGACGAGGCGTCAATGACGTAGAGGCTTTTTTCGAGTTCGTCGTTGGTCCATAGCGTCCCACGGGACCGGCTGTGACTGTACTGACAGATTTTTTTAATACTGAAACAGCATTTCGCAGCATTTGAAATGTAATTCGGCAGTATGGGTTGCTATGTAAAGGTCATAGACATCTGTTAAAATAAAAATAATTATTAATGATGTTAATAATCAATTAATATTTAGATGATTTAGATTTATAATTCTCTTAGAATAGAAGCCAACTGGCAGTTGCCTCAGTCCCCTTTCTTATCTCAGTGAACCGCAAAGTGCATTTCAAACGTTCTCCCTCTGGTTAGCTGCCAGTGCGGAAAACTTTTGAGCTTAAAACTTGGACTTTAAACTTTAAATTAAAAAAACAATCTTCTTTCCGAAACATACAAAATTCCTTAATTTGCTGTGGGTCCGTTTAAGGTCCCTTTTGGAATTCACACTGTGGGCCTGAGAGCCAGTTCTCTCTTTCTTCCGTCCTTTTAAGAAGGGGAAGAAGAGAGAAGGGAGAGGGAGAGAGAGAGAGAGAGAGAGAGAGGGAGGCACAGTAAAGGTTGATCAAAGTAAACAATACACTCTAGGGTCAAGAGCACTCAATTTACCAGCATTTACTGTGAGTCAAAAGTAGCAGCACCCCCCAACACCAACCCCATCCCACACCCCCCCAACCCCAACCTTTTACCAATGAGACTCAATTTCATGGCACATTATCCCTGCACCATTCTCCCTTTACCTAGGCTTTCTGTGGCCCTCATTAGGAGCGAGAAAGAGCGGTATGAATTAGTAATGGCAGGGAAAAGGTCTGAAAAGTCGTCCACTCTTCTTTTGCCCTTTCACTATCTGCCCGCGGCCCCTGCTACTCATCCCTCCCGCACACTCGTTTAGATAACACGTCCGGCGACTTCACCCTCAGCCACCAGAGTGCTCAGAGCGCCGCGGCCGCCACCCGCGCTAATGCCTAATATCCCCTTTCCAATTAGATTACCACAGCCTTATCTTCCAGCTGGATGTATCTCTTATTTCGTCCTGTGCCACCGTCAGGCGAGTGTCAGTTTGGTCAGGCGGTCTTTAGTGGTCCTAATGACGCTACGGTGGGAGTTCACTGTAACTGGAGTTTGAGTGTGCAGGGAGAAGGGTTGCTTCTGACGGGCCTAGTGTTAACTGTCCACAGCTACTGTTAGAAAAAGCTAGTTCACCCAAAGAAGGCGTGAACAAATGTATGGCGAAATTTTACATAAAATTACTTCAAACTCAGCGAAACGAGAAATTCAGCGGAAAGCGCAGGCTCTAAACTTTCAATCCACATTTGTGTTTGTGACTAGAAGGTATTTCCTTCTGTTCAGAGAGCATCTCCAGTCCTGATGCGCTATCTATCTTCTTGCACTACTCCCAACATAAAGATTTTAGCACTTGGAACTCTCCTCTGGTTCTCACACTGTCCTGAGACCCGAATGTTTCCTCAAACTGTAAGTCGCTTTGGATAAAAGCATCTGCCAAATGAATGTAATGTAATGTCATGTCATGAAAGTTATTATTTGAAAATTATTATTGCTGAAAGAGTATTGCTTGAAAGAAAAAAAAACCGACATTTTTTTGATCATGGAAAAAGTGTCAGAAGCTCAAAGCATCAGACTCAAACCCGTCAATACAGAATGCAAATGTGAGTCAGTGTATCATTCACATTTAAAATTAATTATGTAATAATACAGTCATTTGTAATAGAATAGCAAAGCAACAATAACTCAAGACAACTCATTTAAATGAACAGTCCAGCAAAACATCGGTTCCCCACTGAGCCCAGATATACTTAATCAGCCAAGACACGTTTGAAGTGCAAATTTAGCTTCTTTAGTTTAGAACTGGAGCTACAGGGCTAACGCTAATGAACACTTGAAGTCTAGATTCACCCAGACTATTTCCATAAATACGTTCCCAAAACTGCTCCCAGTGCATTGAAACCGCATCCGGTTTTTCATTAAGGTGGTGCAGACTCGTGAGTGTGGTTTAGGGCTCAGTAGTGACCCATAAAAATGGACAAACCTCCCGAATGCAGGCAGCCAGTTTCTGACAACAGGGTCTGTTTTCACACACCAGTAGAACTGCTTGTAGTGGGAATTTTATAGCTCACATTAAGTCATATTGTATCCTAAACCACTTCCACAGTGGATAAATATCAGAGGCTAAAGTCTGATATTTTTTTTTACGTAGATGAGTAACTATTGTCTTCTAGTGTTTGTTAGCAACGTTACCCTCGTAGCTCCAGTGCTAAACTAAAGAAGCACAGTTTGGACGCCAAACATGTCTTGGCTGATCGACTGGGGTCATTGCAAAAGTGCATAATTTAGATTTGTTTTTGGTCAAAATATTCCTTTAAAGGGTCTGAGAGTAAAATTAGTCTTGTACTAAGCTGCAGAGTGTACATTCACCACTGTCGTAAGACGAGCCGTCATCAGGATTAGCACAGGAACCAGGAATAGTTTTCTATTCTAACAATCTCCCTCCTCTAGCTTTCCCAACCACTTACACTTGGGAAAACCCAGTGACAAATGATGTAACACTGTTGTTCAGATTCAGAAATAGACGTCTGTTTAGCCAAATGCCTTGAGTTTGCTCGGTGGGGGGAGTAAGGCAGGACAGTAGGAGGCTGTTTTTTCTTTGGATTGGAATTTGGCCATGGCAGAGTCTTAACAAAAGCAAATGCGGCACAGTGATTCACAGCCAGTTCGTGTAATACATGAGATATTTACGGTTATTCTTATCTGGACTAGAATAAAGTCCCCATTTGTCAGTCAAGACCTTTCTTACATTAACTAAAGTGAAGCGGTCGGATTTTGGCTGCTGGAGTGGATTAGGTCTTCTAGGATCTAAAATCCAACCTTGAAGCCAAAATCTGAATCTGATCTAATGGCTTTTAAAAATAGCCCAGAGTTTGAACAACAGTGGGCGCAGTAACGTTAGAGTGACTAACACCAAGCTGCACTTTCCTCCGTGCAGAAAGTGTCTTTTTCTTTTTCCTTCGAGCTGTTGTCTGGTCGTTTGCAAAAAACTTGATCAAATGACAAGTTTAGTTGATTTTTTAAAGGAATAAGTCAGGACTTTTTATGAGAAATAAGTACACATCTTCTACACTGAACACACTTCTGCGTGGTTTAATACGCAACTATTTTTAATTTGCTTAGTTTAACATGTTAGAAGAAAAATCATTAAACATGGCCTGTGCTAAATTGATGGCACATTTTATATTTTAGTTGTTTTCCCAGAGTCTTAAACTCAAATAAATAGAAACTGCAAGTGCAAAATTGCAGAAAAAATGTAATTTAAGGGTGTTGTCTGCAGAATGTGTACATTTTCCAATTAAAAACAGGGGTTGGGGGGGTTAAAACTTTTACATACAACTAACTTGAACCTCTCACAACTGGTTTCCTTCCTCAATAATTACATTTTGTCATCGAATAATGATGACAAAATGTAATTAAAAAGCAACCATATGATGGATTTTTAAGTAAAGTAAAGTGACCCCTTACAGTCACGTGTGAACACACCCCAGCACACGGTGTGAAATTCTTTCTCTGTATTTAACCCATTCACCAAGTGAAGCAGGGGGCAGCCAGGAACACAGCGCCCGGGGAGCAGTGTGTGGGGACGGTACCTTACTCAAGGGTACCTCAGAGGTGCCTAGCGGTCTTGGGATTCAAACCCACAGCCTTCTGAGCACAGGGGCAATGGCCTAACCACTAGACCACCCAGGTCAAGAAGAAAGTATGTTCTTTTACTTACAATATTCAACCATATTTAAGAAGAAGAACTGATTTAAAAGTTTTATCAGACACTGGATCGTACAGAACAGATGAATTCCTCTACATTATTCGATGACAATTCTTACAGTAGTTCTGCCTGACCCTGTTCCTATTGATCCACTCACCCTGCAGTTTAACTCCAGGTTTAGTCTTACACACCTGATCTACTGAATCAAAGAGGCTAGAAACACTAATGTTAGAGAGAGGTGTGTTAGGTTAGAGTTGGGACCTGACTTTGTTGGAGGACTTACACAAAGGGCCGAATGATACTGACTACAACTCAGTATCATTATATTTTAGAAAGATATCATGTTATCAGACTATATTACTGAAGAGAATAAGTTAGAATGAATAACTTTAATGATCTCATTATTCCTGAGTGCAGTTACTCTAAAAAAGTACAAAACACATATACCTTGTTTTGCTGATATTATTGTAAACAATATTGTAAACACTAACCAGACAGAATGCATTTCCAGAAAAAAAAAATTATGAATTGTTTGTTTTCTATGGATTTTAAACTGTTCTTTCAGAATAAACTCAAGTATTTAGTAAATGACGCACTGCAGTTCACTGAAAGGCCCTGGATTGGATGAAAAAAGGACACAAAATAGAATTTAAAAAATTACTTGCTAAGAGGAACACTAATTTATGGCCATTAAATCATATATATAAAATAATGCTTTATAGATACAACATAAAATAGCAGAGGGGGTACAAAAGAGAACTTCTGATTGAGATCTTTTAGTCTTCAGTATAGTGTGGCTGTTTTAAATATTTTTTAAATTTTTTTTTTTTTTTTTGCTTAACAGTCCCGGGACAGTTGAGTGCGGTGCTGTACAAATGGTCACTTTTTGTCAAATATATCACAAAAACTGAAAAAATATCACAGTACCACTCTGGTATACACATTGCATCTGCATTTACACAGTATCTCTTTCGCACGATGGCTATTGTATACTAATCTGGACCCTTTTTGAAGCGCAAAGACGTAACTGAACTATAAAACAACTGGCACATAAAACACGTAATCCAAAACTCCTTTGAACCAGGTGAAAAAATACTTTATTGTAGATCAGATGGACACGACAAAAGTAATGACATGCCAGCATGCTCTCCTAGTCGGGTATGATGATTATGTATTATGGACGTGACCAAAAAATAATAATAATAATAATAATAACTTAGATACAAGATATTTCATTAAAGAGGTTCGTATTGAGTTGCTAAGAGATCTACGACATACAATGCACAATATTAGCTCTACAAGTTATGTACACTTTCCATGTTTCCATGAATTTTTTTTCTAACTCTTTTCTTTTTGAGACGTCCGCTATAATCCCACATATAACAATGACCCCTTACTCCCCCGCCCACTTGCCCCCCACCCCCCCCAAACCAAAAAAAAAATATGGACAACCACCCTTTTGGAAATAACAAGATAACTACACAAAAAAACACATTGATATTGATATTGATAAACAAGTAAATAAACTCAAATCATCAGACCCCCCCCTCCACACACACACACACACACACACGCACACACACCCCGCCCCTCCCACTCACATAAAATAATGCTTTATAGATACAACATAAAATAGCAGAAGGGGTACAAAAGAGAACTTCTGATTAAGATCGTTTCGTCTTCAGTGTAGTGTGGCTGGTTGAAATTTTAAATATCCTAGAAAAATCTTAAGCGAACTCAGTGCTGTGAAAGTCCCGGGACGGCTGCGTGAACACGTGGTCGTTTTTAAGCCCCCCCCCGCAAAAGAGATGCAAGGTAGAGGCGGACCGCCTCGACTTCAGAGCGCGGAGAGGCACGCTGAAGACATTGATTTCCGATGCTCGCTAACGTCTCTTTAAGTCCTTGCAGTAATGTGTGGGCCTCAGCCCTATGGGGTCCTTGAAACGTCTCCGATAGAATCGATCGTTGTCATTATTCAGGCACTCGACCCTCGCCTCCTCGCTCTCCGGATTGATTGACATGTTAGAGCCCCGCCCCCTTTCTTCAGTACATCACGGCAGACTTCAGAAAAAGCCGCCCATCTGTGAAACAAAACGCGGAAACTAATGAAGCAGTAAAAACAAGGCTGTTTTTGAATATTTGCCAAACTTGACTGATGTCGGCCGCAATGTTTAATGAATGGCGCGGTCCATAAGGTTGTGTTCCAACATGAGCAGATTTCAAAACCAGATGAAAGGTTTGTTAAGAGAGAAGATAGCGCATTAGAATAAATGTCAACCGAAACAAAGTGCACCCACGCGCTCTCGACCAAGACAAAAAAGAGAAAGAAAATCCTTTGAAAGATTAATTACTACATGTAAATTATGTAAATTATGCCCATGCAAATATTTCATGAGGACAATTAAGAGAGCCATTAATTACTGGCCCCCGTTCCTTTTTTTTTTTCCACCCCTTTTCTCTCTCTCTTCTTTTTTTCTTTCTTTTTTTTTTTTTTTTGCTTCACTGACATTCAATTTAATTTCCCTCTCAGTGCCTTAGATGTTTAATCTTCCAACAAAGGCTCCCTGACACACTTACGGCTCACGTGTGCCACCGCTGAGACTGGGGAGAGTACACTGAGACGACTGTTGTGATGACACAACGCTTCGCCATTAAATCCCCCATCAGCCAGCGAAAAAGAGAAGCTGGGGCCGATCTGAGCGTTTCGAACCTTACGCCGGGACTTAAAGAACTACAAATCCCAGACATGGTGAAACAGGAAATGTAGGAAGAAGTGGACAGTGAGGCCGCGTTACCTTGCATCATCCTGTCTGCGTCTGATCTCTCACTGCTTTGGTCGGTCTCCATGTCCTGAGTGGGAGGCTCTGAAGACACATTGAGGTTTTGATCATTCATTTCATTCATATTCATTCATTTTTCATTGATTTACAGCCACAATAAAAGCAATTCGTATGCAGAAGTTTGAACACCCCCAATCAAATGATGTTTGGTTGATTTAATAGGTGAAAATACACATCGTTTACAGCAGGGGGGCCCAAATCCGGTCCTGGAGGGCCGGTGTACAGCACAGTTTGGTGGTCTTCTTGCTCAAACACACCTGGTTTAACCCACCCTGTTAAGTGCCAGGCTGAGTGAGTGTGTTTACAGAGGGGGATCTCTCCAAAACTGTGCTGGACTGGATTTGAGCACACCTGCTCTGCACACCTAAATATGGCATTTGGGTGTATACTGGGGGAAGAAAAAAACAAAAAAAAACAAACAAAAAAAAAACCCCAGCGTTAAGTC
>JBBPCZ010000089.1:22670175-22684317 GCA_037974445.1 Brycinus macrolepidotus | reverse complement strand
ATGTATATATATATGTTTTCTTTATCGGTTTGCAACAACCTACGTTTATGGCAGCTATTTTGCACTTAATGTACTTATAAACGTATGTTATTGCAAAGCGACAAAGAAAACATGCGTTATTTATTCATAACTGTTATTTTGGATTTTGGATTTAACATGGTCATAAACTTTGGTTATTGCGAACCGACAAAGACAACATTTGTTATTTATCACGTTTGATTTGGATAAAAAAAAAAACAACTGGAAAATATAGGTGTTGCGAAACTTTTGCAAGGGAATCAAAAACATGCTTGGGTTCTTGAGTGCAAATCTGGGTTCCTTCCTCCTACAAGCGCCGCGCCGTCTCCCCGCCCAAACGGCTCGTCTTTATATGCAGAGCGGAGTGTTTTAGCTGTTCTTCTTAGGGGCAGAGCGCCAGCCAGGTCTAATAACAGTCCAAGGTCGTTACAGCACATCAAAGCTACTTTGTGTTTCTAATGCGCCCCGTGTCACTCCGCCTGAGTAAATGTCAGCCTGATCATTTGCTGAGAGTCAGCAGGTTCTCTCCCCTCTGGCCTCTGAGCAGTAAATCTCCATCATATCGACGTGGCATGACCGCTGCATGTTGATCCTGGATCCGTTCTGGTAGCCTTTGAACGATAAATCCGGTTTTATTACAACATCAGCCACGGAATCTCTGTTGTCTCCGCCCGGGACCCTTCTATTACTGCTGGATCTGCACTTCGCAGGGTTTTAGTAACAGTTTGGTTTAAACAGGGCGGCTACTGTAACAGGCCGGCACTGTATCGCTTACATTACATTACACTGAAAGCGCTGGACTGACTTGGTTCAAGTGTGTACTGGAATCAAAGATGTTACACAGCTGTTCAAAAGCTTGGGATCACTTTATATTCTCATTTTTGTTCTTTTATGTAAAATAAAAGTTTGGGATCTTTTTTCATACTGATCATTTTCGTTATTTTATGTGCAATAACAAACGTTTGGGATCACTTTTCATACTTATTTTTGTTATTTTATGTAAAATAAAAGTTTGGGATCATTTTTCAAACTGATCGTTTTTCTTATTTTAAGTGCAATAATATAAGTTTGGGATCACTTTTCATACAGATTATTTTTGTTATTTTATGTCCAGTAACTTCTACAATGTAGAATTAATAGACAACAAAGTGCTCTATTAGATATTTTAGAAAATATTTTGGGGAAAAAACAAGTTATTCAAGCACAAACAGTATACTGTATTGATCTATTTCTAGAATATTTTGTCAAATAGTCACATTTTGTCAAATTATTGGGAGCTTCAGTGGGTGCTGTGGATGCCTTGACATCTATACAGCCAAGTCTTGAGAATATATTTATAGAATTTGTGACAGCAAGTATTTTTTTTATATTTAACACACCTTTTGCTATCAGTTTCACACTATTTACTGTAGATTTGCTCTTTGAAAGAAATGACAGCTGCAGCTATCATGTCTCGTCATGCCATCATTCCTTGTCATTCTATGGTCAGTTTTCAAGGGCCAATGAGAATGCAGTGTAAACACGGTCATATCCTGACAGCAAGAAAATTAGCATTAACATTATGCATGCAGACAGAAGGAGTGCTGCGGGGTTTATGGTTGCACATAAAGCAAAGAAATTAAACTGTTTTAAAAAGAAGCTGGGATACTGTTTACCCCACCTTCTTACTGGTCTCAACATTGAAATTATGATTACAGCAATGCTGCAGCACACAAATCCGAGACCCGCACTTAAAGAACCAGACGAGACAGACACGCGATATAGTGCGACAATGAAACCGTGTTGTTTTTGATCAGGCTGAAGCCTTGATCTCGCCTGCAGGCACTTCAAAGGGCCTGTTAATGTATGAGGCCGTATGGTATGGACCAGACCAGCGAGGGACAATGAGTTATTATTGGGTCTCTGCTGAGAAAGAGTTTTCCTCGTTCTTGAATTTCTCTCTGATGTTAAGAAAATTGAGCTTTTGTGGCATCCTGTGAATTTAAAGCCAGTCAATGGCTGATATTGGCTCAAATAATGGTTTATTGATCAGACATTTTGAGTCATTTAGAGTCTGTCCTTTTTAAATAGGGATTTTAAACATAGACTGCTATAGAGACAGACAGGGCTACCACAAGTAAATATTCCTTAACAGTGCAGCCCGTTATGGCTGAATGATTTAGGGAAAGTATGTAATTTTTCAGACCAATTTTGTAACTGTGATTTATATTGCAATTATTTTCCACAAATTAAGATCCAGGTCTGATAAGCATATCAACTTTTTGACTTGAGGCTCGAACAACGAATGTCTTTTCTATCACTGTATAAAAGAAGCTCCATGCTGCCCTTATTCTTGGATGCACTGTAATGGTTTCTGAAGGAGCGTATTCACACATTTACAACACAATTGCTGTGGAAACACTTTTAATTGATTTGTTTCATCCGAGTAACAACAAATGCAGTCGTATGCAAACATTTGTGCGCACCTGGTCAGATCATATGTTTTGTTGACTTTCTAAGAGAAAATAAGAACACACCCTCTACAGAATACGCACTTCTTAATGGATTTGAATGCTATTTATTAGCACTAGTTAAACATATTAAAGACAAACATGGCCTGTGATAAAGTTTTTGAATATTTCATATAGCATGTATTTTTCCAAAATGTTAAACTGAGCATATAAGTAGAAGCCGTGCACTAAAATGCGAAGAAAAATTCCACATTAAAGTGGTTATTTTCACTTAAAATCAACAAAACATCAACAAAACATGTTAGGGGGCGCCCAAACGTTTTTGCAAACGACAGTAAATGCGAAAGCACAGACATCATGTTAACTGAGAAGTTGAATGAATGGCATTTGTAGCCATTTTTGCTTTAATCTCTCATTTCTGAAGCTGTAAGCGAGAGCTACGAGTGAGAAATAAAATTACAAAAAACTATACCATGTTTCCTTAATCAAGGCAGGTTAGTAATAGTAGGCTAACTACTCTAGATCAAGAAACGATGAAAATGTATTTGTCTGACAAACAGTACATTGTCCGCTGAGGAAAAAACACCTTGTGTAGAAATTGATGAGCTCTCACTGACATCCATGCACTGGTCTGCAGTGTTAGCTTGTCGTCCAACATGAAAACCTGCCGAGTTCACTACTTTTAAAAGTAAAGTGGTCCCTTATAGTCACCCGTGAACACACCACACCACACAGTGTGAAATTCTTTCTCTGTATTTAACCCTTTCACCACGTGAAGCAGTGGGCTGCCACCAACGAGGGGCACCCAGGGAGCAGTGTGTGGGGACGGTAACTTGCTCAAGGGTACCTCACTGATGACACTAGAAGTTGGGATTCGAACCCACGACCTTCTGTTTGCAGGGGCACCGCCCTAACCACTAGGCCACCAGCTGCCCCAGAATAAAAGAATAAAACATCAAATGTATTCGTCGGCAAGTTTCTGAATCTGTGCAATGAATTAGCCTGATAACACCAGTCCTATCACCTGAAAAAAACTCTCATTGATTCTCGAGTATACGAATGAGTCATAATGTACATCCTGATACTAAAAGTACCTGATACGACACCATGGCTCGCGGCTCCAACGTTATATGTATTCAAAGCTTTTGAAGGCTTCTTTTATGGCCCAAAGACTGCGCGGTACATGCATCAACAAGGCTGTAAAAACTTCCAGCGTCGTACTTTTCAAAAGGCTTTAGAGCACACTGGCGCAGTAAGACCAGATGGGCTTTCTTCATTTTCTACGGCTGTGTGAGAGGCTCCTGGAGTTCACACACACACATACACACACACATACAAACACACACGTATGTGTGTGAAGATCTCTAGCGGTAATAACGGGCTCTGTGCAGGCTAATAAAGCGTGCTGTAGTGGGGAAGGTGACTTTCTCTTCAAAACACAGCTGCTTTATTACCATAACCTGGTTCGCCCATATGGCCCAGGCGCTCCGAGAAGCCGCGTGTGGAATTAACTGTGTTTTGCCGTATGTTTAGGACATAGGAGACCCAGCGACAAGGTGTGCTTACCTGTTACGCTACTCGTAAAACGGGAAGAGACAAATGGGACAAATACACGTACCGCTGAATAACCATATGGCACATAACTTGGCGAGAACGAACCACACCACGAGGGCCACGACTCCCGAAAGAGCTGTCATCTTCACCTCACCTGAGAAGTCTTGAGACAGTGTTAGGTTTTATATAAATTGGGCAATTTTTAAAAATTGAATTACATAATCAATTACTTGGTTACGTTACTTTTGCATTCGAATCATATTCAAGCTCACTATATAATGTACTATTAATATAATATGTGTATAACACATACACACGTTATATTAATACACATATTAGTATATTAATAGCATAATGTATTTGAAAGAAAACCTGAAGGCCTTTATTTTTCATGTTTTATAGTGAAAATGTTAGAAAACACAGAAAACACACAGTCGGAATGTTGTAAAACCTAATTAAATATATATATGTGATTTGTTTTTGACATGTTTGGCTTTTCTGCAAAGCAGATGTCATTTAAATACTTCGGGATTTTGCAGACCACCACACATTTAATGACAACATATTTGAAGATGTGTGTAAACTCATCGTTCCGCTTTATCACAGCCCTAAAAGACTGCGACCGAAGGGTGCTTCCTTACGCAGCGACAGATCTCTCCCTCTTTAACTGCAGCTTGGTTTCATATTGAAGTTTTTGTTGAATAAGTCACTTTGGACTTGGAATTTTGTTGAAGCAGCAGTTTGGTCTTCTGGGATATTAGGCTTGGTGCAGTATGCGAGCACTTTTAATTGCATTAAGACAATCTGTACTTAAAAATATTCCACTTATCTCTTCTCCGTGGACTGTTTGAGTGGGTGATTATAAAAGAGGACAGGCTATTTTTACAGGGGACGGCTGTGGGCGACAGAGGGAATATTTAGTAGAAGTCACTTAACTTAATGAAGCTCCGGATTTACCCACACCTCTCTCTTTCTCCTGCTCGCTCAGTCTCTCCCTCTGTTCTTCCCTTTCTGCCCCTCTAGAGTGGACGTAATTGCCCTTTTCCTTTATTATATTGCGCCCCCCTCCTTTTTTCAAAGGGTTTCCATTTGGGCAGAGGTTAATTTTATGTGCTTGTAAGGCTTTTGTCCATATGAACTGTTTTCATCAAAGAATTCATTTGGTTTATCCCTTAAGAACCGCACAAAAAGCAAGTATTTCTGATGTTTATAATTTCTCACTGCTGTAAAGAATGTAACCTAACAAAGACAAATACAACCTTTTTGAGGAAACGCATGAATATTAATATCCTCCACACTTCTGAGGCCTTTTGTTACTCTAAGTGGCCTCTTTCCGAAGCCCCCTAGTGGTCAAATTCGTTGGTGGAATGAAAATGGACTCTGATATTAATGCAATTCTTGTAAATCAAATTAAATATTATTCCCCCGAGCTCTGTTATCATATTAACTAGGATCTTATGTGTAAAATATGTGGAAATTGACACAATGTTGAGCTGCTAAGGAGCAATGAGGGGGGAATGGGGAAGGCTGAGAACCTCTTGCCTCCAATTAGCGCTGAAAAAATTTGCTATAATAGCTTACATGATCGAAAGTGTTGCCTTAAATAGTCTTAAGTGGGGATTTGACCTAAAACACTTGTGAACTGCCTATAGATGTGCTAAACAAGTCAGAAGAAACCAAACTCACAGGTTATGTGTACATGACAACATGACCACCTGGCACATCATATTCAGGGTTCAAGCTACAAAGAGTGGATATTATGGCCTTGTCAGCCAAATAATCAGGCTTGGATCAAATATATATATGTGGCTATATATATATATATATATTTATCTTGTATATATTTATTTACATATATTGCCCAGATACTTCCAAGTAAGGGAGCCTAGGCCCTGTTTTGGCTTTGCATACTTGCGTTAAGTATGTTTTTGGCTCGGTCTCCGAACGCTGAATGTATCACTGATGAGACGTTAGGTTCAATAGGGTTAAATTCCCTGTTACCACTGTTGCAATTTTCAGGTTGAATGACAAAATGTTTTTTTTTTTTTTTTTTTTTACAGTGCTCTTCACCTGTCTCAGTTTCATTGTCAGTCACTTACTTATTCTTCCCCTCCACTCCCTCCTATCACCATCTCTCCATTCTTGGATGTCCTTCACTTTAAAAGGCGCATTAAAAGTCTCGGTGTAGCTCTTTGGCCGGAGAGTGTTTTTAAGCACATGTAGCTCCGTGCAGGATCCATTTAAAGGAGCAAGGTGCTCAAAATCTCACCTTCTGCCTGATATCTGATAAACTCTGATTAGATTTAACCGCCCTCCCACCCCCCCTCCCCGGATTCACTTAGCTGACCAAAGCATCTTTATCTGATCTCTCCATCTTGGCAGGAGAGAGGTGTGCTGTCACATCCAAGGTGTTTCAAAGATGAAAAACAATCCATCTCCTGCTTCCTCCTCCAGCCTCGCCGCCCCCCCCCCCCGCCCCCACCTCGCTAAAAAAGCACAGCGTCCTGAGGAATGTGATTAGCAGAGTGCCGGTGTCGGCCGCTGGAACGCTCAATATGCACTAGACCTGCAGTTTCAAGGCATGGTGCCACTTAAACGTGCACTCACTAATGTGTTCTGTAATACGCAGACTGTACTGTGTAACACCTTGACATTGTGGGATATTCCTTAAGAGCTTATGGACAGTTAATAAGGAAACACTGGAGAAGAAAGTGATGCTGGTGCATACACATTAGTTACTGCAGTCGTTTTAGATTGTCTTTTGTTGAAAAAAATCAATAGCGGCCTAATAGCCTTATTTTATGCAGCTTTTTTGTTAGGTAGGTAGCTAGAAACATCAGATATTAGGACAAATTTTTAACTTTATATTTGTTACTGTACAGTTAATCTAATCTTTAGCTTTAGCCTAGGCCTAATCCCAAACACTAGGGTTGTAAAACATATAACAATGATAGATTATTGTAATGTAAGGTGTAACGGAATGCATAAAGTGTAGCATGCTGATGTTGTGTGCAAAAAGATAAAGAAATTAACAGCTGAAGGATTTTTTTTTTTTAAAAAGAAAAATGCTTCAGAAAGGTTGCCTGTGGTGGAAGAACCAATCAGAAGTATTTTGTGAATGCTGACAAAACCTTTTCCATTCAACTTTAGCAGACAAATGTTTTCAAAACTTGAAATGATGCGAAAACCTACACTGGAAACCTAACCAGAACTACACCGGAAAAATAATGCATTTACACCAAAACAGTGCCATGTGACAGATTTCCCTCATGGGTTTCGTACAACAAATACAAACGTTAACAACAAAGCTGGCGTAGTACACAACTAAAAATCCAACATAACACATGCACAGTGACACAATTAAACAATAAATGATGATGGTGAGTAATACTACTGTTGATATTACTTATGTCTTTTGTTATGAAAAACAGAATCAACTTTGTAGATTGTAGATGTATTTTAGGTAGTATGCTGGCTAACGATGCAAAAAAAGAAAAAGTATCATATTATCCATGTTTTCGGTGTAAGGGGGTTCCCAATTCTGCCCAACTTAGTCATCTCCTACAGAACCCACAATACCACCAACACTGGGAGGGTGAAGGATAGCAGGTGCTTCCTCTGAGTCATGAAAAGCACCAATACATCTTTTCGTACTGCCACTAATACAACGTCATTGGACAATTTAAAGCTCTAGGAGGAGAGCACTGACTGCCAGTACCAACTGTCAATCATATTTGCACTTGCTTAGCAGTTGCGCCACTTATGAGCTCAGACTACCAATTTTCTAAATTTGGCGCAAAGTCATTTACTGGCATCGAACCAGTTCGCATAATTTTCTTAACTCTTACTATTATTGTTGTGCGCCTTTTTTCTATATACAGTGAATCAGAAGAGGATGCGTACCCTTTTTGAGCCTTAGCTCCTCTCATGGTTTCTCTGTCTCACCCTGAAGGTCTAGAACTGATGCTGGTTCTCTGGATCTGCAGATGGATGAGGGTGGGAGGACTCAGTGGGAGGACTCTGGCTATGCCACTGAACTACAGCTCCCCCCCCTTGAGGGACAGTCAGTGCTGACTTAGCAGCAGCCGCCGCCTCTCCCTTCTCTCTCTCTCTCTCTCTCTCTCTCTCTCTCTCTCTCTACTGCACTCACTTGAGATCTGATTGATCCTTCCGTTGAATCCGTATGCGCTCCCCACGCTTTCCAGCAGCAGACACTGGCAGCTTGTTTGATCATAAACACTCCTCAAACCAAGGTCACTCTCTCTTTCTCTAGCTCTCATTTCAGATTCCTCAGGCTAATGAACTTCCTTTTGCTTAAGTCCACCGCAGTCAGCATAAGACCAAAAGACTGGGGCGGGTGGGTTGGGTGTGGGGGGGTGGGGGGCTAACGGCAAGTTGAAAAGCTCTGGAGTGGATGAGGGATAATGTCTTTGAGCCCGGCCATCTTTGAGGAGCAGCGGAGGGGGATGTTTTGATTTCTGATCTTGACACTTCCAGTTCTGCCCCCTGAAGATTCATTTGAAAGCAATGACAAAGCGGTCCTCCCTGCTCCACCGTAGCTAATGAATAGTAAGAGGGCTCTCCCTGCATGGGCTGCGGAGGTGTCTCCAAGTGTTTTCCTCAATCAAAAACGCTTTTAATTTTCCAGCGACGGTGCGTTTTTGACTTTTAGAAAGTGCTCCATGGGGCCTGTTTGCAAGTCACCATATTTGTGTTTCAAAAGACAGCTTTCTGACAGTGATGACTGGAGCTAACTCCTGAGCTTTGACATTATGTCCTTTAACAAAGAGTCAGATTCCCTCATTACACTTTGCTGTACAAGTGTAGGCCTACAATGCCAGCGTTCAGTCTTTACAGAAAACTGCATACTCCTTGGTAGTTCATATGTACATTATTTGTAAACTCTAAACTAAGAAATGTGTTTGATATTTATTGGTAATGTAATGTTTCTGAGCTGAAATGTAATTTTTGCCTCACTGGCAACGTAAAACTCAGGTGCCCGTTTCAATTTGTACATTCTGGTAGAGGTTAAATGTGCGTGAGCAAAATAAGACCAACTTCATTCATTTATTCATTTTCTGTAACCGCTTAATCCTTATTAGGGTCAGGGGTACCCAGAGCCTATCCCGGGGTCTACGGGCGCGAGGGAGGGACTCACCCTGGGCAGGGCGCCAGACCACTGCACATAAGACCAATTTATGAAGCACATGTAAAGTGAGCAACTGGTGGAGGTGTTGAAAGAGGCTGTGGTCGAATTTGACTGTTAACGCAAGAAACATTGGTAATGCAGTGCACGTGGTTTGCACATTGGTGAAAATTTTGTACAAGAGGAAAAATGTGGATTTTAAAGGTTTTTTTTCCTCATGCTGAACCAGGAAACAAACTGAAACTTGGCTAAGAAACTGAGGACACAACCGAACCAACTATTGCTCGTGCACCCATGTATGTCGTTCTGGATAAGAGCAATGCTGTAAATGTAAATGTAAATGTTGTTTAGTATTTCCCTTTTACAGAAGACATGGGATTCTACAGGCTGTTCAACGCTGCATCATATTAACCAATTAGTCCATTCGACATAGACTTAATGGTAGCCACCCCCTCTCAGACAGCCTTCATACTAAGGGGGATATTCCACCCATTTTATTTCTGATCCCATACGAAGCAATTTCATGGTTAAAACCCTTATATCTACACTGGTGAAAGGCTTTTTGTGCACATCAAAAGGTCATCTTTATGAGTTCCACAGTGAAGACTAGTAAAAATGAGGACATCAGAAATGATCATCAAAAGCTTTTGTATTAAATAAATGGCCACATAAACTGCCTGTTAAGTGAAACGACTCTGCAATTACAGAGCATTCACTACATCTCATGTGGCTGTCTTTGTCAGTGTGTGTGTGTGTGTGTGTGTGTGTTTGCGTGTGTGTGTTTGTGTGTGTATATGTGTGTGTGAAGCAAAGGGGAAGGATGATAGGAAAAGAAGTTCCTATCCTAAACATTATATTTGCACCATCAGCTTAATAAGAAGTTAAATATTCTGTTTACTGCTTAATCCTTAGAACTCAGAGTGTATCAGTAAAATCTGATTTCAGTAAATATGAGCGGTGTAAATCAGTCTAGAACTGGTGTTTGTTCTCCTACACGCTCGCCGTTTGCCGCTCTTTCTCTCGGCCGCTCTCCGGACCCCCTCCCTCTGCGGGTTTTCCCCACCCCACCTATCCTGAAAGTTTTCCCGGGTTCAAAGATCTTGTGGGGGGTTTTTTGTTTCTAAAACCTAAAATAAAGGAAACCTGGGCATTTTTGTTTTTTAAAATCTCATCTGAGATCCATTCAAAGACAATGGCGATGGCCCCTTTAACACCTCTAAATCTGCCAGTCAAGGAGGACTAACAAATGGTTTATTTTATTGCTGGATGCAATAAGTTCAGTTTGGATCGTCAAAAACCATTTTTGAACCCCGAATGTCTGCTATGAGCCTCAAGTGCCTGGGTTTTATCTAGGGAGCTACTGTAAAAAAGTAAAAATATCACCACTGCTAGGGTGGTGCAAACATAAAACGGAAAACCCACTGGCGCAGTGGTGGAAATTACCATTATCTTTCCTTTGGCAAGGGGATAAACGAGAAAAGGCACTTGCAAAGCAAATTAGTTTTCCACATTAAACACTGTTGTGTGATGAGATGGTTGGAATAAGGCCACATGTACCTGTCTTTCAATGTAAAAGTACCCCCTATCTATTGCCACGCCCCCCCAAACTCCACCCCCTCAACTGAGATGACCAAAGAGAGCAATGGTGTTAGCATTCAAAATCAACACCCAGAAAATGAGCCCTTCCTCACAGAGGAGTAACGGAGACCGAATTAAGCCGTAATTTGTTTTCAACACTCTCTTCAGCTGTCTTGCAGAGAGCACTGGGAACTATGTTTGGTAAAATATGAGTAAAATGTGCTTCCTTTTACGGCTCTCGTAGTGAAATTACACGCGACCAAAACAAATTGTGCACTAATAGGCCTATGCGCCGTCATTACGAGCATTGTTCATATAAACCCGGGCAGATATTGGCTACAAATTGAAGCAGCTTCTCCATCATCTGCCTCGTCTCGTCAGCTGGCCGTGCCTGACGCTCGCGGAGCGCGCTGCCTGTTTATCACTCGGCTCCCATCTCGCCGGGAGATAGCGGAACGCTTGTTCTCATTAATCTAATGCACCGCGGCCTGGCTCATCATCGTTTATGTCTTTACTCCGGCGTGACTTTTATTACAGAGACGCCTTCGTTAAACCATATTGGTTTTCTGGCGAGATCCACGCCATTTCTCGACTCGCGCCCAACAGATCTGGGAGGTTCTTCTAAATCAAAACGAACGAGGCCGACCTGCCACGACCACCAGCATTCGCTCGCAAACACACACACACACACACACAAACACACACACACCTACTGCAGCTGATTCGGTAGCATCGTCGTCTCTCCACGGCGCAATGAGGGAAATTGTGCTGACTACTCGCCCTTGCAAAAGTCCTCATTAAGCTAATGAAAGCCTTCAAACGCAGAAACCAAACAAGGGTTCTGGGAGGTTATTACAGAAAATTACACCTCCAGGAGAGCCGGGGAGGAAAAAAAAAAAAGAGGAGAAAAAAGCTTGTTCATTAATTCACGCTTCGCAAATCGCTAACTAATTTAGCCCCGCTGCCTTCCCTTTCCCACCCTAATGGATTATTTTCATAGAAATGTGAGTGAGCGTGTTGATTTTTCTTTTTCTTTTTTTTTTTCCCCCCTTCTCGGAACAGGCGCTCAGAGACCCCATGCATGAGCGGAGAGAAAACACGCAGAATTTTAATTCACATTAAGGCACATCAGGGGACCGGCGATCGCTGACACGCAGGCCTGATCTCACCACCGCCGCTGCGCTGCTCCATACACAAGAAAGAAAGGAGCTAAACAGCCATCGGAAGAAACCGTTCCAGACCTTGTAGGCCCGTCCCCTCACGCAGCAGGCTCTTTTCACTGAATTCTGTTGGTCCTACAGTCAATTTAACTCCCTTTTATGACAATAGTCTTTGATTTGATATATTTTACAGTTTAATACTGTCACTTTCATATCAACATCTAGGCAAATTCAACTATTTTTTTTATGCTACTCGGACATTCCGTCTGTTTTTTTCTTTTTGTCCACATTGTGTGGACACTTGATAACGAATGGACCAACAGAAATGGGTCCAAAATGACTTGAAATTTAAATCTTGTTAAGAGTTCCATCTGTTTTTTTTTTTTTGTGTTGACATTTGATAATTAATGGCCCAACAGAAATAGTCCAAAATGACCGAATTTAAATCTTCATTTTAAATGACTTCATTTAAATCTCGTTAGAGATATAGGGACTTGAGTTGGTTAACTGACTTATGACTGACTTAGAACTGACTTGAGACTTAAGACTTGTGAAATTTCAAGCTGAGGAAAAAAAAAAAAAAATTCAACAAAATTAATTCAAATTAAGGCCGCCAAATGCAGAAAATGAATAAAAACGCAAATCTTAACGCAGTAAATGAATAAAACCTTATGCTTGTTCTGTCACTTTTGCTCTGGTCTTAATCAGGTACTACTGCAGCGTGATCTCCTGCAGCTCTCAGCACTGTCAGTCATCACAGAAAAGCCTTCTGTCTGATGGGGAGAACAAACCACTACACGCAATAAATGCGATGTCTGAAGGGGAGAAGCAAACAACGTGAAACGGTGGCTCATATGTAGTTTTATTAATACTAGCTTGCACAGATAAGCTGTCAGCTTATACTGCACTGAGGCTGAAGTTTCAGTAGATCTCAGATCAGTCCTGTAAAACTTACTAAGCGCTTCGGCTCAGTCAGACTGAAGGTTTTTCTATAATGAAGGAGTCATTTGAAGCTGTGTTGAACCTGACAGAGGTTCACCTTTGTACAATGCAATACACTTACTGACAAAGGTAAAATTCTCTATTAAAAGCTCCGACATGAACCTTCAATATCGACCATGGACTGTTACATTAACCCATTTATGTCCATCTACTGCTAAAATGACACAGTTCTGATGTTCTGACGAGCCTAAAGCGATAAAACTGTATATATCTTGGACGAACATCGAACAATGCATGTTTGATTTTTTTTTAATTCTATACCATTGTCATACTTTTTCTACTGTTTAGTTAAAAATCAGTGACCGAAAAACGAATTTAATCTGACAGACATCTGATATGGCCATCAAAGGGTTCAACTTAGATTCAAAATGACGACTATTTACTCGTTTCCCTGGAAACTCACCAATTCATTTATATGAGGCTGGTTATGATAGTGACAACGTGCCGCTCTGTGCTGTAGGTGGAAAGGTTTTTTATATCAATTAAACTGCTTATTTAGCTTTTTCGGCGAGCCAATTACGACTAATTGCCGAAGCTTGATGACTCATTAGCTGTTATGAAAATCTGACCTTTTTCCACATGCGTCCTCCTCGTCTCGTGACTTGTGTCTTGGGTTGCCAGATCTCCCTCTTTTGGGCCTGGGGGAGCACTGGGAGACAGGCCTAACAGAGCGTGCCCCAGAGAAAGACCGTTCTGATGCCCATCTGCGGAGAGAAAGGAGAGGACAGAAGAGCAGACGTTTTACACACATGCGCAAACAAGAGGCACCATTGTGCAAACGTGACAGCATCACACCGTTCTGGCATTCTCAGCCAAATGTCAGGCTCTTCATTACTCGGTTAAGTCAAGGAGAACTCAGGGCTGAAGGTGAACAGCAACAAAAAATGTGAAACATAAAAGACACTGTGGAGATTCACATTAAAAAAATATGAATTACTTAATTATTTAGTTTTGTACCTGGAACATGTTTGGTGTCTAAAGTTATCTAAAGGCTAATATAGCTAACAACCAGTAGACCCATGTCACGTATCGCTATAGGGAATTAAACATTACTTTGCATTCATATATATATATATATATATATATATATTTTTTTTTAAGTTCTCTCATTTTCAGTCCAGTCCCTGAACCTGACCAGTTTCAGAGGAATGATTTTAGTTGGTTAAGACACACAGTGACCTACGTATGAATCATTCAAGCAGAACAAAGACCATCTAACTTAAGTCCTGAACCA
>JBBPCZ010000089.1:22652829-22666595 GCA_037974445.1 Brycinus macrolepidotus | reverse complement strand
AGAGAGAGAGAGAGAGAGAGAGAGAGAGAGAGAGAGAGAGAGAGAGAGAGAGAGAAAGAGAGAGCTTGATGTTCATGAGATGACACGCAGATCAGTCATGCTGCTCGAGCAGACGAGAAGGAGAGGAGGAGAGATCAAAGAGGACGAGAGTGTGTGTGTGTGTGTGTGTGTGTGTGTGTGTGTGTGTGTGTGTGTGCACGTCTGTGTGCGTGTTGTCTTTGGGGGGCTGTTATTTGGATGGGATGATCCTGCACCACATGCCAAAAGCACTTGCAAGCTGTTCCTCCAATTTCTTTTTGATTTTTTTTTTTGTTGTTGTAGGGTTTTCTGGCTGCCTCCACCACTTCATCTATGCGAAAGGTTAAAATCACACAGGCCGTCGGTCTTCAACGCACAAGGCTGCGCCGCACTTACAGACTTTTTTTTGCGTTGCTGCTGGTTTTAAACTCAGTTAAGATGTTGAGTGGTAATAAACTCATATGAATTACGTCTCACTCGTAGCTCGGTGAAACGAGCGGAGAAATCTGTTGAAAGGGCAGATTGTGAACTTTCAATCCACAACGCATTAGTGTCTATGAGTAGAAGCGGAGACCCCCTCCTGCGAGAAAAATGTTCCACGGACCCCCACGCTCCAGATCTTCAAACGTTAGACTCATTAGACAGATGTGCAGCTGTTTAATACCCGTCTGTGGTGGCCGTCCGGTCAGAACAAACAGATGATGCAGTATTTAGGTTCGAGGTGGGTGATATGATGATATTTAATTGCGATAAACTTGGTCAGGACTTGTTTTTATAATTTTCTGAGTATATTATGAATATAGTCAGTGCTTAAACAGCATGTTTCAGTATAAAGAGAGCACAATTAGTCCACACATTACCTGGATCTGGTGCAGTGAAGGTTGTAAAAAGTTGAGTAAAACATTATTATTATTGTTATTATTATTGTTGTTGTTTATACCTGGATTTGGTGCAGTGAGATTTGTAAAAAGCTGAATAAAAACATTATTATTATTCTTATTATTTTAATGTAGCATTAGTGCTTCTTTTTGAAGGTACTTAATTATCAAACCTCAGAACAAACGTGTTGTACATATTGTGTATTACCTTCACTCAAGAGAACGTTGAGCACAGTGAGGTATATTAATATAGGCATATATAAGGCTAATAGTGAGATGATGGCTCATGTTAAAGCTTAAAGACTATTGTCTCAGAAAAAAATCAAGTAAGACTGACAGGCTCCACTTACTTTGGATATAAAGTGGCACCCATTTCAAGTCTTTGAAAAAGTAAGAAAATCAGGGACCCCCCTCTGGCTATGCTGAACCCCTGGGGATTCTTGGACTTTGGCTTTGGGGAATCAAAAA
This sequence comes from Brycinus macrolepidotus, assembly GCA_037974445.1. Classification (NCBI taxonomy): domain Eukaryota; kingdom Metazoa; phylum Chordata; class Actinopteri; order Characiformes; family Alestidae; genus Brycinus; species Brycinus macrolepidotus. Next base: position 22,665,231 of record JBBPCZ010000089.1, on the reverse strand, counting down.
GGCACACAGAACCCATTCTGGCACCTTTATTTACTTAAGAGTGTAACATCATAAGCCATTACACATCTGTCTGCACAACAAACGGCATCGACAGACCGAAGACTGCGGACGCAACAACTATCATCAAATTCCAATCATTTGGAAGAGCGTACACACAAACAATGATGCAATAACGCGGAGCAAAACACCAACAGCATCTCCAAACTTCTAAAGGCAGAATCGGAAAGATGTGAAGCGGCGAATGCGGGAATTAACCGTCGCCTCTAAACGCAGACCAAAGTGGCTGGGGAGCGCTAAAGCCCCCTTAAAAAGCCACCTTTGAATGCGACTGGAACGGAGCCAAGCGCGCCCCCTCCGTCCCGTTTCCCCGTCATCTCCAGGGGCCCGAGTCTCAGCTACAGCTGCGGAGTGAATGACAACGCGCCCCGCGAACGTCTGCTGGCGCTGTGAAGCCGCGAGGGCCCCGCTTCCCAAACACATGGCGCCCCGATATCACTAACCGAGGAGCTTTCAATCTTTATTTACCTAAAACAAAAGAGCCCCCGAGCATTAAGGAGGCAGAGACCGGCCTTTCTAAAAAGCCCCCCTCACCCTCCCACCCCTCCACCACCACCACCACCACCACCACCACCCCACCATCTCCATCTCCAGGCAGCAGTGGTGGTGCCCATTGTGCGACTTGGAACCGAAGCTATTATGGGAGCGTAAATGATTTCGGCAGGAAGTTGCAAATTGTATAAATATTTAGCGTCTAATATAAGACGAGGGGGAAAAAAAAAAGAAAAGAAAAGAAAAGAAAAGGAGAGGGAGAAACAAAACAAACGGAACGGCTAGGAGAGGAAACAAAGGAAGTCTAATGACAGAGCTGGGCCGGGGCCAAGCGCGCGCGGCCGACTAAATCCAAACACAAAAGGGATCTTGGAGCGAATTCGGGCACAAACTGTGGCAATAACAGCGCGCGCAGAACAATGAAGCAACAAAAACACCTGGAGAGGATTCAAGCGGGCGGCAAAGAGGGAGAAAACAAGGCACGATGAGGGGGGAAAAAAAAAAAAAGGTACTGACAACCTGAACGGACAATTTTTTTTTTTTAACACGGGCTACTTGCGGCGAATGGAGAGAATTCTGACATCTAAATTACACTGTATTGTAAGTTACTTTGATGTTTTTTATTTTTTTTTGCTTCACTACAGAAGCTGCGCATGAAATGCAAACCCTCTTCTTTGTGTGCGTTCAGAAGTGCAGCCCCGGCCGCTGGAGGATGAAACGGCGAAGGCGTGACCGCTTGAGTGGATTGGATCCAGTCATCAGTGACTTCTTTGTCACTAACGAGTGTAAAAATACAGCCTGGAAAGTAATGAGTACATTACAGTACTCGAGTACATTTCTCCCTGTCATTCATTTTTATTTCTAAGGATTCAAACAAGCTATTTTTACTGTTACAGACCAGCCTCCCCCCCACCAAGATGAACTAATCTTGGCTAAATAACTGTTTTGTTCCATTTTCATTTTCTATTATTGCTTTAGAATAAAATGAGCCCAAATCCTACATTTATCTTTTTTTCCCCCCAATAAGATCCATTTACAATTTGTGCAATTTCTTTGTGACAAAAATGATTGCTATTCATTTTAACTGTTGTTTTTTAACCTTTCTTCATCCCTTAGTATTAAACAGGCTGTTACTGTACCTTTAAGACTGATTCATAACATGGCCAAAAGTAAGTGGACAACCCTCCAAATGAATGACTTCAGCCACACTCACTGCTAACAGGTGTATAAAACCAAGCACAGACGAACACTGGCTGATACAAGCAGACGATGCTGGATCAGACACCGGAGGGAAAAATGATGATTTCGATCCAATCTTGTAACAAATCTAGCCTAAAATTGCACAAGTTGAGTAATCAAGTTTACTTCTAGTTTAGCGTTCACATTTGTAGTTTATTTACATATGTTTACTCTATGTCCTTTGTATTCTGTAAAATCTGGATCCACACTGTCTCATCTCACTGTATACATGTATATAGCTGAAATGACAACAAAGACACAAGAATTTCCCTCGGGATAAATAAAGTTCTTTCTCATCTTATCTTAAGTTCACTTTGACTTTCATCTGGATGGTTTAAGGATGATGGCCTGTCTTTAGATAATAAAGTGCTTCAATATAAACGACTAATTTTACAGCGTCCATCTCTTTCTAATGAAAGATGCTGAAACACTTATTCATGCTTTCGGAGCGTCTCGTCTTGATTACTGTAATGCTCTTTTTCAGGGTCTCCCTGGAGAAACCTATGCTGGGCTTCAGTCTGTGCAAAACTCTGCAGTTCGTGTTCTTACCTCTACTAAGAAGTTTAAACATCTCCTCAAACTTCTTCACAAACTTCATAGCAGACTCATAAACAGACTTCAAGACACTAACGCTCAGGTCAGTTATAAAAAAGACGTGTGTCACTGTTTGTTGTGATTTAATTAAAAGTAATCAGCCTGTGAATGCTGCTACGCGTTCAGCCGTCCTTAACCATAAATGGCTTGGTAAGAGGCGGTGAGTTCTCACCCCCCGATGGTACAACAGTAAAACACCGGTCTCCGAAACAGAAGATTGCCAGTTCGAATCCAGGGTGCAAGCAATTTTTTTTTTTTACACAAACTTTATTTTGCCCATAGAACCAAAACTTGGGTGTCTTAAACGCTGCTTTTATACCAACCACACAATCCCACTCTGCATTTTCTCATGGAAATGCATCTAGTTATTATTATTAAAATGTAGACGTTTGGAAATAAGAAATATTGGTTCAGTATCAGTACTGGCCGATACTCAAGGTTTCAATAACGGGCTCAATAAGGACACTCTATTAGAAGTAATCCCTGTAAGCGTTAGCTTAGCGAAACCTGGAGCCTCTTTCTGTAGAGCAAACACTTAGGGCTGCTTAAAGTAAATAAACAAGTCGTTTTTCAATGAAGGACCTGAGCAGGAACGCTCAGTACTCTTTCCGCTCCTCTGCAGAGAAGACAACCTGGTGATCAGGGCATGTGTAAGTGCTTGATAAGATTTGATAGCAACTTAATGACTTCCATCCTGTGGGCGTGTGTGTGTGTGTGAAGAGAAAGAGAAAAACAGACGGACAACAAACATCACGCACCACAAAAGTAAGCATCCGACCACACAAACACGACGAGCCCCCCGTTAGATATGACGTATTATCATCAGCGCGGCCTCAGAAGCCCAGCGGCTTCAACAAAACCGCCACCAAATCCTATAGACTGTTTAGCAATTCTTCCGAAAAGAAAAAAAAAAAGACACTAAACCTGTTCCAGCCTGATTGCTCTCAGAAAACACACGCAGACTTCCCAGACGAAGGTGTGTCTGCCCGTAAGTGGCTGTTGTGAAGGTGTTTAGTCTGAGAGTTTAGCAAGGGGGCTTTGTAGTGGTCGGACACACACCGGAGCCATTTCCACATTCCCCACCGTAAAGTGCTGGGGATTTATGGAAAACCAGGAGCCCTGCGTTGTGTTTTTCCTTTTTTTTTTCTTTTTTTTTTCACCCCTCCCCTCCCCTAAGCTGCAATTAATGATGCCTCGGTGTGTTTAGTGTCGAGTTAGCCTTATGGAAATAATCACAGTACATGAAGCGACGACAGAGGCGAGACAAAAGGAGGGCTGGCGGAGAAGACAACAACAAAGGGGCTTGTGTAACTACGGTTATATTGAAAAGTGTTGTTTGGGGGCCTCGCTTGGTATGTGTGTGTGTGTGTGTGACAGCGAAGCAGTCAGGTATGGTGGTCTTTTCAATTAAAAATGGTTTATTACACAAAAACAATGAGATTTTTGTCAGGCAAGTGTTAGAATACGTAAAAAAAAAAAAAAAACATGTTAATAATGTTGAACCCAAAAATGGATAGTAAGTATAACATTAGCCCTAAACAACTAGCCCTACACAACTAGCCCTAAACAACTGACTTGGGCTGCAACTACTGAACTATTTTCATTTTGTTTAATATTCTACTAAAGATTAACCATTCAAATATTGTATGAGAATAAAAAAGGCAAAAGTACTTACCATGATTCCTCCTATTATTCTTATGTTGTTATTATGACCACTCATTATTATGGTTATGCTATTATATTATGTCATCCATTCTTTTTTTTTGGTTTACTTTGCTTTTATTTCACGTTTAAAAGTTGGCAAGTGGCGCGCAGCTCCCTAAGCGCTGGCCCTGTCATCAGGAGGGACATGATGAGTTCGATCCCTGGTGGTGCTGCAGCCGTGCGTGGCTGGGAGTGTAAGAGAGCATAATTGGCTTTGCTCTGTCTGGGTGGGTGGGACAGCCCCCCTCTCAGCCCACCACTCAGCGTTATGCAAGTCAGCGTGGGCGTCTGTTAGCTGACGTGACAGAATTAGGAGTCAGTGTTCTCCTCCGAGCGTGTTACAGTGAATAAGTGGCAGTTTAAGAAAGTTGCAGTGGCGCTTCATGTGAAAGCGCCACTGGATTTATTTAGACTTTACATTTTATATCGTTCTTGTCTCTGTGTCTCTGTGTGTCTGTGCAGTTGTAACACAAGCAATTCCCTCCAGGATCAATAAAGTCTCCTGATTCGGATTCTCACCATCCCCCTCCCAGTGTTGGTGGTGTTGTGTGATGGGGGAATCCCAGCAAGAGGGTGGAATTTTACACAACTAAATTGGGCAGAAAATTGAGGAAAAAACAATACTGTTCATTGCATAACAGATGGAGGATCCTGCCCAATCTGGCAACAATGCACAGTGAAAGATGCAGAGAGATTGAGGCTTTACTGAAAAAAATGTTTCATGCTGGAGCACAAGCTAAACTCAGCCATGTCAGCGGAATACACTACCATACTGTACTATATATATGTATATATGTGTATATATATATATATATATATATATATAGAGAGAGAGAGAGAGAGAGAGAGAGAGAGAGAGAGTTTACTGTATTTACTATACTATACTATACCGTATACTATAGTATAGTATGTAGTTCAACTACTAACTACTATCCACTACCAGTCAAAAGTTTTTCACATACTGAGATTTTCTGTATTTGCATGTTACTCACTTTATATTTATTAAAAATGCACTCAATATTCTTTGCTAACAAATAAATGTACAGTGTGTTCACCATACTGTTCACCATGAGGACCTTATTTTCATCACTACTGACCTACAAAAAGCCCCCTAATATAATTATAATGACAGTGTGGATCACCAGACGAGTGTTAGATATTTAATGAGTTATTAAGAGCTGAAACAGTGAATGAGTGCATTTAAAGTTAAAGGACAGTCTAGAGTTTGACTCTGAATCACCACACAACCAGTTAATAGGAGTCAGACCTGCACTGTTACAGATTCTCTTAGAAAGGAAACTTGATTTATTGGACATATTTTCATTTATAGTTGTTCTCTCAACAACCTTCCAGTGTTTAACAAGAATAAAAAGCTGCGGTTTATGAAATAAATGGATAAATGGATAGTAAAAAACCTGTGACTGGTAGTGCACTTTATTCAGTAATGACAGAAGTACCTAAAGACCCTTACTCCCTTAAGGGGTTAAAAAATATTATTTTGAAAATGTAATAAGTGATATTAGTATGTTACAGATCTAGTGTATGTTTGACTTATATATCAGATACACAGCTGTGTGTGAAGGAACATTGTTGACTCTGACACTGTCGGGCTGAGCAACATATACACACCTCTCTCTCTCACTCACACATGCACACACACACAAACACACAAACACACACACAAACACACACACACACAAACACACACAGTCTTTTGAAGCTGCCACCCACAGTCACAGAGTCAGTGTAGCTGAGCAGCTGCTCCTGATTACTCATGTTTACAGTGAGCATCGGGCATCTGCTGAGTGCAATCACACACACACACACACACACACACACACACACATACACACACACGCCGTCACACTCTCTGCCTCTCACACACATATACATACATTAGCGATTAGCACTCACACTCCTTTCAAGCACCTCACGGTCTGTGAAAAGACAAACATGTAAAAGAGCAAATGGTGAGCGCAGCAGACACACACACACACACACACACACACACACATGCACACACACACACACACACACACACACACACATAAACCCTGTATCATTATCACAGTTAGCCTCTTTTAAATGTGTGAGTGGATTTTTCAGCTCAGTCAGTAAATCTACATTATACAGTGGGCTGAAATGTAGTGGACTGGAATCAGCTTTTCCACATGAATAAAATCTTGTTTTTTAGTTTACTTACTTTAAGCAAAAATGCTGTTAACCCTGTCCAGCCTAAGCACTCGCCAGCGGTACACTCAAAGAAACTCTGTCATTTTCTCCATTAACCCTCATTACATCCTACACTCTCAGTAAAAAGGGGATTTTTGAACCTGAACACAGCACAAGTGTTTTCTGTCCAACTCAACATACTGGATCATGTTTTGGGCCTGAACGGAATCAGAATCAGAATCAGCTTTATTGATCCTGGAGGAAATTGCTTATGCTACAACTGCACAGTCACACAGAGACACAGAGACGAGAACAATATGGAATATAGTAGTAGTTCAAATAAAAAAGTCAAAATCAAACTCTCCAGAAAATAGTCTGAAAATGCTTTGTAATAAATACACTCTGCTATATACACAAAATGCTGCAGTCAGTAAGAGAGGTGGATATAAATACTACAAATACTATAGATAAATAACTAAAATTATTGCCAAAGTAGTTTACTAATGAACAGAAATAGTGGTTTGGAGTTGTTCTCTATACCGAGTCTGTTATTGCACGTAATACTGACACAAGTAGTGATATTACACATAATAAACTATTGCACATTATAATAACAATTTTGCATGTAACGATAACAATTTAGCACCCAGTAAGAAATATCACAGACCCAAGCTCAAAAAAACTTGGACCTGACCCGAATTATATCATCAAGTTTTGAGTGTCACAAAATTCTGCCTGAAACTGAATTGAACAAATACACCACTGTGCAAAAGGCATATATACAAACGGTTGAAAGTTTAATCTTTTATTTAGCAGATTTAGTTACATTAATATGAGAAAAACCACTCACTGCTCATCTAAACAGTTTTAAATATTATTTCAACAGGTGGCTAAGGCTTTGGCACAGTACTGTATATCGAATAAAAACCGACAGGAAAGCGCTGGTTACGAGACAATAAGATATTAAGACAACTAAACTTCTCTCAACCCGCTCCAACTGCATCCAGCTCTTCACTAAGGTGGTGCAGAAAAGTGGATGTGGTTTAGGTATGGCTTACAGTGAGCCATAAAAATGAACAAAACTTCACTGCTACATCTCACGCACCACTGGGTCTGGTATTTACAAAGCAGTCGTAACGTTGTAGATCAGCACTCTTTCTCCTGAGGGTGGTTTGTAAAAACAGACCCTGTTGTCTAAAAGGCTGCCCACAGTGTTTGGCTAAACAGTGAAGTTCTGTTCATTTTTATCGCTCCCAGTCATACTATGTCCTAAACCACATCCACAAGTCTGTGCCACCTTAATGAAGAGCTGGATGAAGTTTGATCAGGCTGAGGAAAGTTTTTGGGAAGTATTTACAGAAAAGATCTGGGTGACTACTGACTTCTAGCGTTTGTTAGTGTTTTGACTCATTACCCCAGTCTTAAACTAAAGAAGCAAAATTTAGACTTCTTGGACATGCAATGATTCCAGGTGATCAGGCGGTGATCAGTATACTGGTGGTGCTGAATGCTGAGTGGCTGGAACTCCTTTATCTAGGCTCCTTGTATCTTTAGACACTTGTAAAACATTTGTGTCCATTTCTTTTATTTAATCTCCTCAATATGCCAAAGATAAGACAGTTTGAGAGGCAGAAAATAGGATTTTTGCATCAACAAGGTGATTCAAAGCTAAATATGAAGAAACAACATTTTGCTCTGTGCTGTGTTAATGTGGAAATGATGTACAGATTTGAATCAGGTCATTTCAGTGCAGCATTTGTTTCAGTGTGTATGTGCTTACGTGTGTGTATTCCGCTCGCTTTATAAGCACATGGAAAATCTCTTCCCTGTATTTAGGCAAAATACATCCAAGCTCTTTTGAACTCCAATTAGCAACAACAATCACAGGCTTCCTGTTGATATCTCTGTCCTTCCTGTTCAGTTTCCAACAGTCGGCTACAAAGAGCATAAGTACACAACTCCGCTTATCAAAACATAGTGAACTGTTTCTGCCTCTCTTTATCTCTTCCTCCCCCTTCCCTCCCTCTAAAACACACACACACACACATTCTCACACTCACACATTCTCACACTTACACACACGTCCTCATACACACACACAAGAGGCACTGCTGATCTAATTATAACCATCTATTCGCACAGCGAGTTAGTTGTCTTCGCACATTGTGTCTTTCTCCTGGCTCAGACCTTTTCTCTAAAGGTCAATGTGTTTCACAGCGCAGAGCCATCGCCGCAGCCCCCCAGCTCACCCAGACTCCGCCCAGCGATGACCCAGCGGCCCCCGACCAGCTCCTAACACACTAATCTCCAAATTATTAAGTGGTTTACTGACTGAGATTCAGTTCTTTCTGTCATCCTGATGCACTATTTCAACATAATTGGTGTTTTTTTTTGTTTTGTTTTTTTTTGTCAAGAGATTCCGGGGTTGCAGGACTGTTTAACTGCAAAGGTTAAAAATAACGTAATAATCTGAGCATAAGACACACGTGTGTAGGGTGGAGTATTTTAATTGCATATTTTTATTGTGTTTTTTCTAAACCTGCACTAGAGAGCTGAATCGCTTCCCTCCCGAAACTTGAAAATACACAACAATAAGCTGCATTTTGAATTTGCGCGTGTTTTACGACCGTAATGTCTCCCACTAGGTGTGTGTATAAGTGTTGGATCTCAGCGTGCAACCATGGGTGAATGCACCACATCAACAATAAAGCACTCAGCATTATCATTATGTTTTTTCCCAAAAGAGGGAACGGGTAAATGAATAAGGGGGTTGATGTGTCAATTATATGTGTATAATAATGTCTCTAGCCACATTAAAGCATGTTATGGGGCAGCTGGTGGTCTAGTGGTTAGGGCGTTGCTCCTGCAATCAGAAGGTTGTGGGTTTGAATCCCAGGACTGCTAGTGTCACCGCTGAGGTTCCCTTGAGCAAGGTACCGTCCCCACACACTGCTCCCCGGGCGTCCCCCGTTGGTGGCAGCCCCCTGCTCCACTTGGTGAAAGGGTTTAACACAGAGAAAGAATTTCACACTGTGTGCTGTGCTGTGTTCACGCGTGACTATAAGGGGCCACTTTACTTTATAGGTGATTTAATCTTGCAAAATTTACAAATGAAAAAGAAAAATCAATTTATGAGACAACTCCGTTGGTTAAAATTTCACCCCCCCCAATTCAGAAACACTTTCCCATGTCCCTGAAGAGGTGCATTAGGTGAAGCGCCTCTAAAAAATTGGCTTGTCGCAATCAGCAAATGGAGAGAACGAAAGCACTCCAGCTTTCCTGGCTCAACAATCGGCGCATCACGACAACAAGTGCGATTTGTTTTCTGACAGCACGCCACACTCTGACCGAGGTTTTATTTATTTTATCTATTCATTTTACTACAAGAATACTGTTTTACCACTTTTCTTTTATTCTCCTTGGGGTAAGTGGTTTTTACTGTGCAAGGGAGGGAGCTCTGAGTTCAAGACTTTCATTACTGGTTATGATGTTCCGTTTTTATCTGTACATGACAAACTTGAAACCGGAGGTTTCACAATCAAGCTGAAAGTGTTATACAGTGAGCTTTAGCGTTTACTTTTTAAATACAGCACTTACAGAAGTTTATTGTAATTATCGTTATCATTATGCGGAAGCGCAGCAAATGGTAAATTGACATCATATGGCAAAACATCTCCTTATATGGAAGTTCCTCCAGTTTGTGTTGGTGCTCGAGGTGTCAGACGTCATGCTGAGCTTTGTTTGGTGTTCCTGTGTCACGCAGAACCAAAGTTACTGTTACAAAGTCACAAAGTAATTTAAAAAACATGTAATAATAAAAACCACTACTGGGGTTTTAAAAATGGTGTCACATGCAAATGAACATAAAGAACAAAAATGAACACATTTCTTTTATTTTAGGTCTTAGAAACCTAAAATAAAGAAAAAAAGAAAAAACCCAAGATCTTTTAACCCGGGAGAACGTTCAGGTTAGTCTCCGCCCACAAGTGGGTGGGGAAAACTCACAGAAGGCGGGGCTCCGGAGAGCGGCAGAGAGAAAGAGCAGCAAACGGCGAGCGTGTAGGAGAACAAACACCGGTTTTAGTCTGATTTACACCGTTTATATTTACTGAAATCAGAGTTTACTGTAAGTTTTAAGGGTTAAGGAGCCCCCCATTGCAGGTACATTGGTCTGTGGAGCAGAGGAACTGTGTTCTCTAGAGTGATGGAGCTCCATCCACTACCTTTAGGATGGGAGTTTGAGGTCCAAAACTAATCACCCAACATCAGTACCTGACCTCGCTAATGCTCTTGTGGCTGAACGCAATCAGCTTCTCACAGCAATGTTCCAGTATCTAGTATAGCCTTCCCAGAAGAGTAGAAGCTGTTACTGCAGCAAAGGGGCAACAAGCTCCCTCGATTAACACCCTTGACTTCTTGAGAAATGTTGGAAGAGCAGGCATCTACAAACTCACCAATTTAAGTTTAAAACTGACCACAGATCAGGAGTCCAGTCTGGCACGCTCCGGGGCTGTCAAACATCTCCTAGCTTCTCCCGGCTCTCCTCTGAGAGCCTCTCCTCCACTTTTGTGCTGATTCTCAGCCGAAGGTGGAGGAGGGAGGCTGTTCAACTTCATTAAGCGTTCATCTATTATCAGCTGATTTCTTCCCCATTATCCCACAGTCCTGCAGGAATCCTATTTCTCCCTCCATCAAATCCCATTATAATTTTGGAGGAGCGTTCCGCTTATCTGTCACCTGAAGCCCGCGAGAGGGAAGACGCTAATGGGCCTGTGTGAGGAGGGCTGAGGCTCTGGAGGCCCCACATCCACATCCACATCCAGCCCTTCACCCAGCTCCTCCTCTTCTCTTCTCCCCCTCCTCTTCTTCTTGTTCCTCTTTTCTTTGTTTCTCTCCTTTCTTAGCACTTCCCTCAACTCTTCTATTAGCTTTGCTTCTCTTCTTGCTTGTCTCTTCTTTGTTTCTCTTCTTTCTTACTTCTTTTCTCTCCTCTTCTATTAGTTTTGCCTCTCTTCCTTTTTTGCCTCTCTTCCTTTTGGCTTCCATTTTTTGCTTTTCTTTTCTCTCGCTCTACTTTTTTTCTCATCTCCTCTTCTGTTCTGTTTGCTTCTCTTCATTTATTTGTTCTTCTTTTCTTTCCTTCCTGACTCCTCTAGTCTTCTCCTCCTTTTCTTCTCGCCTCTCTTCTCTTTGTTTCTGTCCTATCTTAGTATTTTCCTCAACTTTTCTATTAGTTTTGCTTCTCTCCTCTCTTTTCCTCTCCTCTTTTTTGTTTCCATTTTTCGCTTTTCTTCTCTCCCTCTACTTTTTTTCTCGTCTACTCTTCTACTACGTTTGCTTCTCTTCATTCGTTTCTTTTCTTTCTGTCTCCTCTTGCTTTTCTTTTTTGCTTCTTTTCCCTCGTCCTCTCCTTCTCTTCTTCCTTTTTCTCTCTTGTTCTTTCTTCTTGTTCCTTTGCTTCTCTTCTTTCTTCGTACCTTCCTCAACTCTTCCATTAGTTTTTCTTCTCTTCTCTCTTTTACTCTCTTCTTTTTTGCTTTTCTCTCTCTCTCTCTCTCTCTACTTTCTTCTCTTGTCTGCTCTTCTATTACGTTGGCTTCCCTTCTCTTCTTGTCCCATTATTGATTTGCTCTTCTTTTCTTTCCTCCCTGTCTCCTCTCTTTCTTTTCTTTTTTGCTTCTCTTCTCCTCCACTTCTTCTTGCTTCTCTTTTCTTTCTCTTCTTTCCCACTACTTTCCTCAACTCTTCTACTAGTTTTGCTTCTCTTCTCTCTTTCCTTCTTCTTTTTTGCTCTCGCTCTACTTTTGTTATGGTGGCTTCTCTTCTCTTCTCATTATTTATTTCCTCTTCATACTTTTCCTTCTCTTTTCACATCTCTCCTCTACTCATCTCGTCTTGGTATCTTTTTTCTGCTACTCTTTTCATTTCTTTGCTTCTCCACCCACCTGTTCTCTTCTCTTTTTCCCCTATTCTTCTCTTTCTTTTTTTCTTCATTTTTTCATTTTTCATCTCTCTACCCCTTGTCTCTTCCCGCTTCACTCCTCCGCCCACCTCTCACCGCCCCCACACACACATCATTCATCTGACCCCTTATATATATATATATAAATATATATATATATATATATATATATATATCCGCAA
>JBBPCZ010000089.1:22638513-22648894 GCA_037974445.1 Brycinus macrolepidotus | reverse complement strand
AAGAACCTTTTCTATTTCAGCATGACTGTGTCCCAGTGCACAAAGCAAGCTCCATAAAGACATGGCTGGATGAGTTCGGTGAGGAAGAGTCTGACACCTTGGGCATCAACACAAACCGGGGTAACTTCCATATAAGGAGCTGTTTTGCCGTATGATGACAATTTACCAGTTGTTGCGCTCCAGGACGGATCCGTACCGCTCACGTTCTAAGGGTTAACGATAAAAAGCCACTGAAGTTTAAAGTGTGTTCTTTTAATGTGATTGTTAAGAATAATGGTTTAGAATGTGTAGAATGACTCCGAAGAAAGGAAAATGTTAAATAATTTCTCTTCTTTGTCCAGCCTATTTATCCTAGACATGACCGTGCTCAGTTTAACATGTATATGAGATTCTGAAAATGTTAATTTCCTCTAATCTCAGCCCGAAACCAACTTAAGATCTTAAAATGCTCTTTCTTTTCTCTCACTGCTCTGATCTTTATTTGTCTCAGATCGTCAGATCTTCAGATAAACCATAAGTTCCAAAAGAAAACTTTGTCGTCTTATAAATATACCTGAACAACATCTGAAATTTGTCTTAGTGATCAAATTCAAGTCTTAAATACCAAAGTCAGACAGTTTTGAGATCCATAAGGCTGTTAAAAAGAAGAAAGTCAATGAAAACAGTGAAAGAACTTCTGTCTTCAGCTGATTTTTTTCTGGGAGGGTTTAGGAGAAACAAGTCAGACTTTAATAACTTCTACATAAGAAGATACAATACTTCTGATGAGACAAAGAAAAGACTGTCCTGAGCAGTCCTGAGTCTTATTCTGGGGAAATACGTGGCTCAGCCAATCAGAATTCAGAACTGGAACTATCAGTTTTATACAGTACTGTGCAAAAGTCTTAGACCCCTGTGCGAATTGTTTAAAGCCATTTAAACAAAGCCATAATGTTAACTTTTTTGCTAGAAAAGTGAACATTAGAATAAACACAAACACACAAGAAAGCAGTAAAAAGTATCAAGATTTGTTTTGTTTGTAAAAAAAAAAGTAGTGTATATTGTGAGAGCTGGTGAGGAGAACACAGGTTCGGTTCCAGACTCCTCCTCGGTTCCTCCAGCCGTTGTTTGGATTTGTGAAACTCCATCAGCAGCTCCTGATTTAATTTAATGAAGGACTGGTCGAGTCAAACCAGGTTTCTGATGGAAACTACAAGTAATACTGGACTTCCACAAGGAACTCACTGATATACTGAACATAAAATCACTATTTACTGGATACTGTATTTACTGTATTTATTCTTTTTAGTTTTATTTTGTATAATTAGTCATATTCATGTGGAAATAACACATTGCTCATCTAAACGGTATTGAATATCAGTTGCACAGAACTGTAATAGATACTTTCAACCCCAGATACACTCTAATGATGGATTCATTGAAACAATTAAACAAAAATGAAATGAACATTGTCCACAACCATGGAAAAGAGAGAGAGAGAAAGAGTGGGAGAGATAGAGAAAGTACAATTCTGCATCCCTCATGCTCTCTTACACACCGCTCTGCCTCTGCGCTGTATTAGTATTCTACAGAAAGGCTCGGCACTCAAGGTTACCCTCACTCTAAACTGCTGAAGATAAAAAAACGGTCCTCCTCATTAGCATCTGTGGGTAAAACCTGGCTAATCGTATTCACACTTATCCCTCTCGCTGTGACATCTTGGCCCCATTTTTCTATTCTTTGCCCCGCTAAAGGTTGCGACCTCATTTTCTGAGCATTTTCTCCCTTTAAATCTGCTTACAAATCAGAGTTTCCCGAAAATAAGGGCTGCTTCAAAGGGCCGTCGGCCTAAACCCATTTTTTTCCCCCCTCGAAGTTAATTGAAAGCAATAATAGATGCTGCCAGAGAGGTGCAGGAATCTAATAATATGAATCCGTTTCGTGTGTGACTTTGGGGGTCTTGTTTAGAATTGCTTGTTTTTGCTGTATAATTACAGGCCTGGGTTTGATGGAAAAAAAGAGGTTGTAAAAAAAGGAGGATGTGAAATATTAAGCTGTTACACGCAAGGAATCATTGCCTCAAATCCAGGATGTGACGAGTTCTGCGTTGTAAAAAATGATTTGTTGTTTTAATATAAATAAGTACAGTCATGTGCAAAAGTCTGGCGCCCTTGGTTCTAATGAAATGTTTTGTTGTCAGAAAATGGAACAAATTGCGGAGACACAATATTACGTAAAATGCGGCTTCTGCAAATCGTATGGTGCATCTTATGAAAACATCGTATGTTTTCTTTTTTTATTGTGTTATTGGAGTGTTCAGCCAGGTTACTTACAGTTGTATGCAAAAGTCTGAACACTCCAATAACCCAAGTTACATTGTGAAAATATATACACATGTAAAACTGTTATATTTATGTGTGTTTTCTGTACAGGGTGTGTATGCATGTTCACAGTATAACTTGGAAAACCGGAGTGTTATTGGAGTGTTCACCCAGGTTACTTACAGTTATATGCAACAGAGTAATAACCCAAGTTACACTGTAAAAACATATACACACCCTGTACAGAAAACTGTTATATTCATGTGTGTTTTCTGTACAGAGTGTGTATATATTTTCACAAATTAACTTGGGTTATTGGAGTGTTCAGCCAGGTTACTTACAGTTGTATGTAAAAGTCTGAGCACTCCAATAACCCAAGTTACTTTGTGAAAATATACACACATATAAAACTGTTATATTTTGCATACAACTGTAAGTAACCTGGCTGCCTTAAAATGTTCATTAAACCTTGCAATGTAAATAAACAAAACATGAAAATGTCCTACATTCTGTTAACTTACGGTTTGACAAAGAGTTAATTTACTCTTTTTAAGTTCAAACGCCCACGTGGATTAGACTTCTATGTGTTTTGGGTCTGAACACAACATTCAGGATATAATTCAGGATTTAATTCAGGATATGTTCAGCATATGAAGTTTGAGGAACCACTGTTTTCAGTCACAGCTGTGTTCAGGATTAGCCAGGGTGCGAGAGAAGTAAACACATGGAGGGTTCATGAAGACAAAAGGTTTCCCAGGCTGAAACTCACCCATACTTGAGTTGAGGTCCCCGTTTTCAGAGTCGCCACAGTGGTTGTTGCTGTGATAACTGCTCAACACCTCCATTTTAATCTTCTTCTTCATGGCTTCTGCTAAAGTAGCAGCTGTTAGACCTGAGAAATACAAAGAAGCTTCTTTTATTACTGCATTCTTTTATTACTCCATTAAGACCTCAACAAAATAACTTACAACATCCAAACCATTATAAACAACGTCATTAATAGAGGAAAAACATTTTTTTCCACAAACAGCTGCCCATATTTCACGACGAATGGAGCCACAGTGTTATTGTGTAGGCCCCCCCTTGTGCCATAAAAACAGCTCTGACCCGTCAAGGCATGGACCCCACAAGACCTCTGAAGGTGTGCTGTGGTATCTGCACCAACACGTCAACAGTAGATTCTTTAAGTAGATTGTTTGAGAGGTGGGTCCTCCATGGATCAGACTACAGGGGGTCCTCGGGTTACGACAGTCTCGACCTGCGACGTTTCGAGTTTATGACGCTCACTCTCAAAAACTTTCAAAAATTGAGATGTGAGTGTTTCGGATTACTCCGTTAGCATCACACTTACAGACTATGTGGGCGAACTAGTTTGGTTGCGCGCGGCGGAAGAATACACAGTAACGTGGCGTATGAGTGAGGGAGTTGGCGTCCCCCTGTAACGCTTACCTTTTTCTGTGGCTTAGTTCTGTTTTTATGTACTAGATTATGATTTTACAGCTGTGTTAGGATGGTTAAGTGACTTAGGCTAGGGTCTGTTTCGACTTTCGGATTATGTCACTGTCGTAGGAATGGAACTGTGTCGTAACCCGAGGACCCCCTGTAGTTTGTCCAGCACGTGCCACAGATGCTCGATCGGACTGAGATCTGGGGAATTTATAGGCTGCGTCCACACCTTTGTCCTGTTATTCACTGCCATTGAGGAAATACTGTTATCATAAAAGGGTGCACTTGGTCTGCAACAACGTTTAGGTTGGTGGTATATGTTAAAAGTAACATCTACATGATTGCAGGACCCAAGGTTTCCCTGCAGATCGTTGCCCAGAGCATCACAATGCCTTTGCCGGTTTGCTTTCTTCTCATAGTGCATCCAGGTGCCAACCTTTCTCCAGGTAAGCGAAGCAGACACACCTGGCTGTCCACATGATGTTAAAGAAAATGGGATTCATCAGACCAAGCCACCTTCTTCCATTGCTCCATGGTTCAGTTCTGATGGTCCGAACCATCATGCTTATTGTAGGGGCTTTCAGGGGTCAGTATGGGCACTCTGACCGGTCTGTGGCTATACAGCCCCATACACAGCACACTGCTCTGTGCGTTCTGATACTTTTCTATCATAACCAGCTTTAACTTTTCAGCAATTTGTGTTATAGTGGGATTGAACCAGACAGGCTAGCCTTCGCTCCCCATGTCCATCAGTAAGCTTTGGGCACCCACGACCCTGTTTCTGATTCATCGGTTGTCCTTTCTTGGACCACTTTTGGTAGGTACTGACCCCTGCATACTGGGAACACCCCACAAGACCTGCCATTGTGGAGTCATTTGTCCATCACAATTCGGCGCTTGTCAAAGTCTCTCAGATTCATATGCCCAATTTTCCAGCTTCCAACACACCACCTTCAAGAACTGACTGTTCACCTTCTGTCTAATATTTCCCACCCTTTGACAAGATCCATTGTTACGAGATCTTCAGTGTTACTCACTTCACCTGTCAGTGGTTAGCAACTATATTAATGTATCTTAGTCTTTGTTTTCCTTCATATTATAAAAACAAATCTGAAAGAACACTGAAAAAGTGAAATCAAATGTGCCCATCATTTCCACAGGAATAAACTACATCACATTAATACTGTTAGTGTCAGTAAACTGAAAGACAGAACTGTCTTGATGTAGCATATTTTATTCGTATGGAAATGATGTACACATTTCAATCAAGGTCGTCCAAAGCATCACTTTCTTCTGTGTACTTTCAGTTTTTTATATTCTGGAGAAAAACAGAGGCAAGGGCACGGTTATATACGGTGGTTGGTGGGTGAGGAAAAGTCGACAATGTCACATTAAAATGCCAAAGTGTCTCGTCTATTAATATCCCGTAGCAGAGGATTGGTCTTGCGTCACTGAAGCACTTCACAGCATGTTTCCAAACGCTGTTCTGAGACCAGTGCCTGTGTATCAGTGACATTAGGAGCGAGTCTGGAAGACACTGACCCAGGGTGGACCCCACCCAAATCACGCGCTACTAATTAGCATTCACGCTGTTAGGCACCTGCCCAACGTCACGAGCCTCCGCTAACACTCACTGACTTTGACAGGATGTGTGTGTGCGTGTGTGTGTGTGTGTGTGTGTGTGTGTGTGTGTGTGTGTCCTCAGCGTTACAACGTAATTCAATTAAACTCAGATTAGCATCCCTTCAGTGCACAGAAAGATGACACTGACTACACGGCTACAGACTCAGCTCTCTCTCCCCCCGCCTGTAGAAATCAATGTTCTCGTTCATTTAAAATCAATACTTTGTATAAAATGTATAAAATGATCCCATAATTCTACGACCTCTTAAACATTTTCTAATTGCGTTTGTCTCCCCTTTGCTGCAGTGACAGCCTCTACTCTTCTGGAAAGCTACACTAGATGCTGGATTTGATTGAATTCAGCCATAAGAGCATTAGTGGTGAACAAATTGCGTATAACTGGTGTATTTTATCTTAGTATATGTTATGTGTTGTTTTATAAAAGCAGCAAGCCAGGTGTTGCAGTGATTTTGTCACAGGTAAGAGGATTTTATTGTTAACGTCATGTCCAACGACAGCCTTATTCATGGTAAAATCATGACTTGCGGCTTTATTTTACAAAAACACTTCAAATCAAATCTGACACTTTTTACATTGTAGGAAGCCATCAGACACAACCATCTATCCACTCATTATCTGAACAGCTCATCTTCAAACAGAGTTGGGAGGGGTGCTGGAGCCTGTCCCAGTGGTCACATGGGGAGACCTGGACCCTGGACAGGTCACCAATCCATCACACGGACATGCATATTCATGCACACTCAAACCTAGTGGCAATTTTAGCATCTGTAATTTGCCTGCTGTGTATGTCTTTGGAGCGGAAGCCCAAACGAACCCAGGACCTTCTAGCCGTGAGGCGACAGTGCTACACTTTTGAGGACAAGGAGCCAGAGTGACAGGCTTTAGGAAGCAACAGCTTGGGTAAAAAGTTAAGTGGCCACCACAGTGTAAACAGTGTGAAAGTCTTTCTCTGTATTTAACGCATTCACCAAGTGAAGCAGTGGGCAGCCGGCGACGCAGCACCCGGGGAGCAGTGTGCGGGGACGGTACCTTGCTCAAGGGTACCTCAGTGGCGCCACTGGTAGTCCTGGGATTCAAATCCACAACCTTCTGATTGCGGGGGCAACTCCTTAAGCATCAGGCCACCAGCTGCCCCAGGTCAAGCGTGTCAAAAACAAGCTAGTAAAAAAAAGGGCATTTAGAAAGGGCGTCATTGCCGTGTGGCTAAACGTATTGTTTTTATGTATTAGGGAAATAAAAGCATCACGTTACATTTACATTTACAACATTTGGCGGACGCCCTTAACCAGAGGTTTGTACGTGAGCGCTTTATAGTCCACAAGAAAACACGCCCCCCCATACTAGTAAACCTAGACTTAAATTTAAGAGGTGCTACCAGAGAAGACGTTAGTACTCCACCAGGGTTTTATCAGATCAGGGTCCTAAACAGAAGATGTTTTTTTTTTTTTTTACTTAAAATAACACGTTCATTTTGATTAATTAATCACAGAAAAAATAACGTGAACTTATAAAAAAATGAACTCTGCTTGGCCTAGTGAAAGGAACATTTACGTTTAAAAAAACGCCCAGATGGAACTGCGGACAGAAGCCTCGTTCTCTGCAACTTCTTCAATAAGTACATTTTTTACCATCTGAGTACTTCAAGTCTAACATATATCACCTCAACTCAAACTATTCAGGAGAGAACCTGGGGGTCCAAGCTAGCACAGACCCTGATGCTAACGCTAGCAGCCAATCTTATCAACCCAAACACAAACTGAGCAAGTCTAACTATGACCAACTAGCTCATATTTTTTTATTGGAATGCCCATTATGGCACAGTGAGAATCATGTTATGAAATAAAAGAGACGCTGAACTCTATAACGTTGATTATTCATTGATTCATCTGCCAAAATCCATTTGAATGGAAATATTTTTTTATACTTTCACAGCAAAAATTGGTGTGCGCGATTATGTAATTAATTCGATACATTTAGATCAATTCCAGGGAAGCGTTACGGAGGAATGAACTACTCATGTCAACACATTTGCCAGACAAGATTCAAACTCTGCTACTTTAGCTGGCTGGCATTTAGACTAACTGAAATTGGCTACAGTTTAGGTGCAAGTATGAGGTAATTGGCAGCACTGTGTATGTGTGTGTGTGTGTGTGTGTGTGTGTGCGCGTGTGTGTGCGTGTATGTGTGTATGTGTGTATGTGTGTTTTTCTTTCAGTTGCTCTCCAAATGCTTTCACAAAATGTCAAGATCAGAGCATGAAAGCCAAGGCCCCTATTCAGCCAGCAGAGAGGACGATATCAAAGCGTTCCTCTTTCTCTCTCTTCAAGCCACTCAAAGAGAGAAAAAAAAACTGCCCTCTCTCTCTCCCTTCTTCCTCTCTCTTCCTCCCTCCCTCCATCTCCCCAGAGGCCTCTGAGTTCCCATCTCCATGGCTGACATTGATAGTGTGACCTCTGCTGAAGATAAAAGAAAACTTGAGGCTGCTTGCGCTATGGATTCACCAACACACACACACACACACACACACACTCTTTCACTCTCACCCACTATCGCTCACCTGCTTGTGTATAAACGCATGGGCCTCTCTTTCTAAAGCTCTGAGCAGCGGAGGAAGAGGAAAAGAGCAAATCGAGAGCATTTTCACACACACACACACACACACACACACACACACACACACACACAAACACACACACAAAGCAAGGGGCAGCTCAAATGTCGATGCACAGCAATTGTGCATTTAGCCTCACAGGCAGACGGCACAGAAAAACGTGACACATTGCATGTACTTTATTTTTATCTACATAAATATAATACAGTTACTGCTACAGATAAACATACTTACAAACCAACTGTTGAGGTGATACGCACTACCAGTTTAAAGTTTTAGCACCCCACAGGTTTTTACCACTTATCCATTCATTCTGCAGGTTTTTATTCTTGTTAAACACTGGAAAGTTGTCGAGTGAACGACTATAAATGAAAATATGTCAAATAAATCAAGTTTCCTTTAAAAGAATCTGTAACAGTGCAGGTCTGACTCCTATTAACTGGTTGTGTGGTGATTCAGAGTCAAACTCTAGACTGTCCTTTAACTTTAAATGCACTCGTTTAACCATTTCATCCTATTGACTGAAACTTCATGGCTTGTAGTTAAAAGTATCATGTCTTTTAAAATTGTCAAGTATTGTCACAGTGTTCCAGGTCCAAAAACAGACACCAGCTCATTCACCATTTCTTATGAAATCAAGGGGGATAATAGAGAAGTAACAGACTCTACTCTTCTGGGAAGACTTTACACTAGATTTTGGAACACTGCTGTGAGGATCTGATTGCATTCAGCCTCGAGAGCATTAGTGAGGTCAGGTACTGATGGAGGTCCATCATTCCAGATAACAAGTGCAGTCCATTCTATTGCCAATGCTTTTCTATGGAGATTATAAAAACCGTGTGCTCTACTGAACACCTGTGTCAGCAATAGTTGCACCTTAGCTAAATGCACCAATGAGAAGAACTGGATACTTTTGGACATGTACAGTCATTTGCAAGTTTGAACACCCCAAGTAATAATTTTCGCATCCCCTACAATGAACACACTTAAATATGACTTTTTTTTTTTTTTTTTTTTACAAGTTTTAGGGCACACCTTCTAAATATTTGCTGAATTTAACATGTGGGACAAAAATAAAGCATAAAAAAATATTATATGCTATAACCTTTGCACTGGGTTTTTTCCCCCACATGTTTAATTCACCAAATAAGCAGTAATTGTGCATAAAAATGTGCAGGAGTGTGTTCTTTGTAGAGGACGTTAGTTACACTTGGAATACGATATTCCAATACGAAACAACATACTGACTATGGGGGCCAATACTTTTTCACACAACTGTGATTATACAAATACACTTGCTTATGGATGTTTACTTATTACTACTTACTTTTGATAAAAAGAACACAGTCATTTGACCGGGGGCGCCCAAACCCTCCGCGTGCGACTCTACTATATGTTTTACGGTAGTGCTCTGGAGCTACTTTTAGAAGCATCTATCACACAGCTTGAGGTGAGCGCGTCTCTGGGCCATATGTAATTCCTTTTAATTACGACGCACGAGAAAGGTCAAATGAGACGCTGTGGTACAGTGAAGCTTCGGGCCAGCGTGTGCTGTCACCGCATAAACAGTAGCTGTGGGGTTCGCACAAGCAACACAACAAATATCTCTCATTTGGACTAATTAGATTACAAAACCCACTCGTAGCGCTCTAAGTGAGTGCGGCCTAATATGGTTGATACACAAGCGCCCCCAAGCCCGCGACATACCTGCCAGCCTTTGTTTGTGGAAACACAGAAATAACAGTCAAATCAACCCCAGCACACCCACCCCCCAGCAACAACAAAGAAAACAGGAAAAAAAACCCACCAGCAGCTGTTCTTCTATAGCTTTGTTGTAATGAGCGTTGAAATTATACGTCTCTGCTGCGCGCGCAAGCATTGTTTTATTTCAAGCATTGGCGTGTTCGCTATGCTGGTTTCTCAGTGAACACAAGACTAAACTTTGCAAAAGGCGTTCCCCGCCGGCTTAGAATGAGGTCAGAAAATTTGCTTATATATGTGTCCTATTAGTTCTATATCATGATCGACCCCAATGCCAGACTCTATAACTCCTCCCCCCATCACACACCCACCCATCAGACTCTATAACTCCTCCCTCTGTCACACACGCACTGCCATCAGACTCTATAACTCCTCCCTCTGTCACACACCCACTGCCATCAGACTCTACAACTCCTCCTCCTGTCACACACCCACCCATCTGACTCTATAACTCCTCCCCCTGTCACACACCCACTGCCATCAGACTCTACAACTCCTCCTCCTGTCACACACCCACCCATCTGACTCTATAACTCCTCCCCCTGTCACACACCCACTGCCATCAGACTCTACAACTCCTCCTCCTGTCACACACCCACCCATCTGACTCTATAACTCC
>JBBPCZ010000089.1:22445878-22461652 GCA_037974445.1 Brycinus macrolepidotus | reverse complement strand
TGGAAGCATGGCGTTGTCCAAAATGTCTTGGTCTGCTGAAGCATTAAGATTGTCCTTCACTGGAAGTAAGGGGCCTGGCCCAAACCCTGAAAAACAGGGGTGTCCCAATATTTTTGTCCATATAGTGTACGTACTATACAGACCAGCCTGAGCTTTTATTATGTGCCTGTAAAAATGAACGGTTCCTTTATTTACTCTTTAGGGTTCCTCAGCTTACCATGCTTTTTTTCTGAACTTTTAGTGAATGTTGTGCTGGATTGGTTAAAGTGTTTTCTTTTACAAAAACATGCCAGTATCAGTACTCACAGTCACAGGAAACCTACACACAAAATGAAATTTCTCATTCAAATCCATACAAATTCAAGATATGGATCATTACTGATCCTCCTGGTTACTCAAGAAAGCTGTTAGAACAAAAGTGGACTTTGAAGAACCCCAGAAAATCCTTGTGTTCCTAGACCTATACGTTCTTTTAGGAACTCCAAAAAGGTGCCTGAGGGCTCACACAGAAGAAAAGAGTTCCTCCAGGAACCTGTAGCTGACATACAGAAGGCAGTGAGGAAGACAGAAGCTCCTGAAAGAGCTTGTAGACTATCACAGCAACCCCATTATGTGGAAAAAATTTATTTTTTTAGTTTTTTTTTTTGGAATTTTACTGGGTAATTAAGGCACAAAGACTGAGTAGGAGAGCAGTTTAGATCTGATCATAACAGCACTGGCTGGTACACTTACCTCTTTGAATCTTTGGTCCAGCTCGCTATGATTCAGATCCTCTGGGAGAATGATGCCTTGACTTTTCAGGTGCTCAAAAACTTCTTGGGTCAGGTCAAAAGACATGTCCTCTTCTTTCACTTGCTCCTTCTCTTCCATCTCAGTCAGTGTCTCCTGAAATACAGCAATGGGTGCAACGGAGGACAAATCAGACCTTGACTAATCCATCATTGAACACGTTCAGTATAAAAATCATTAATTCATGGTACTACCTCCCAACTCTCTCTAACTTATTCTTCTCCTTTTTGCAGACTTTTCCTGCACCCTCCCGAGCTTTAAATGTGTAATACTGGTGCTCGCTTGCCGAAGTGTGAATAAAATGGTAAGTAAAATGGAACGGCCTAACCCCGTCAAACCCTTGCAAACATGGAGTGGTATTCAGAAAGTGGTCTTGAGTAGGGCTGGACATCAAGATTCTATACTTTTACGGTACTGACTGAATTACTTTAGTCTAGAGTCAATACTAAATTTCAATACCCAAGAAGCCAGTCTTCTCAGTAGCAGTGAGTCAACAGACATGTTTGTTCAAAAACCAAGCTTGGTGATTGTCTCTCTAAAGTATAGCGTTTCTTGAAAGTTTGAGAACGCTTTGTAATTCCACAACATTTCTACTGGGTTGAGGTCAGGACTTTGACTTAGCCATTCCAAAAGATTAACTGTATTCTTTTTTAGCCATTCTTTGGAAGAAAGACTTGTGTTCTTAAGGCTCTCTTGCTGTATGACCCACTTTATTTTAAGATTCAGTTCACAGACAGATGTCCTGACATTTTCCTTTAAAAATCATTGATGGAACAATGATTTCTGTATTCAGGGCAGATGCAACAAAACAGACCCAAACCATGATACTACCACCACCATGTTTCACAGATGGGATGAGGTGAAATGCTTCTCATTTAATACAAAAAGTTTTGGTCTCAACCACCCACAAAACAATTTAACAATATCCTTCTGGCTTGTCCAAGTGATCCATAGCAAACTGTGGCAATACTCTTTCTGGAGACCAGCGGTTTCCTTCTTGCATCCCTGCTATGCACACCATTACTGTTCAGTGTTCTCTCGAAGGTGGATTCATAACATTAGCCAAAGTGAGAGAGGCCTTTACACAGTCTCTCTGACTGTGAATTGGTGTCCAAACTCTTTAGTTTTGTAAATCTTTTCCAGCCTATCAACAATTGATTTTCTGAGGTCCTCAGATATCTCCTTTGTTTGTGCCATGATACACCTCCACAAACATGTGTTGAAGATGCAAACTTTACTAGATCCCTGTTCTTTAAATAAAACAGGGTACCCACTCCCACATGGTTGTCATCCCATTGACTGAAAACACCTGACTCCAATTTCACCTTCAAAAGAAATCATCACATACTTTTGCCACTCAGATTGAATACCTGCTTGCAATTTAGAAGATGGTATAAAACAAGTAATCAGAATCAGTATCAATATTAAAACATTCTGATAAGATACCCAGCCCAAGTTCTGATTATTTTTTGATTTCTTAAAATCACAGTTTTTGCTATAATCTAGACCTCCTACTCCTGAGGTGATTATAAATACAGGTTCAGGGGTTGATGTAAGTTCAAAGTGTTAATCTTGCGTAGACATGAGTTACGATGGAGCATCGAAATAAATCTCATGGAAAAAAGTTTGTGAAGCACACATCATGTCCATGCCATCCATCCATTATCTGAACTGCTTATCCTTGACCCTGGTCGCGGGGGATGCTGGAACCTATCCCAGCAGTCATAGAACTAAAGGCAGAGAAACACCCTGAAGAGGTTGCCAGTCCATCACAGGGTGCTCACATCATGTTTTTTTTTTTTTTTTTAAGTTATCTGAAGAGAGTTTTACTTGAAGTTTTAATAGGATAAAGCCGTGCATTACATGTAAACCCTTTCTGAAAATTGCCACACAACATTTCTTCGCTCTGCATGTTAATCAAACTGTCGAAGATGCTGGCTCTTGGCCACGCCAGGGAACCGAAGCTACCAGACTTTCTGCCGACAGTCAGAGGTGTGGTTTGCAAGACTAGGATTCTCCTGACGTCAAGTGCAGATGGGAAATCTGGGAGCGTCTTTCTGTCCCAGAACTGGAATGCAGCGTCTGACTCAAATACTTTTCCCTTACCTCTTGCACGCTGCTCTTGTTCTCTTCTCCAGTCAACGACTGTTGATCTTCTTTCTCCTCCAAGTGTTCTCCGGGTGGGTGCTGTTGCGTGGGCTCTTCAGCCTGAGTTTGCTCAGGCTGTAGGGTCTTCTCTTCGAGCTCCTTTTCCTCATTTTGAGGTACGTTATCCTCTTGGTTGGTCTGTTTCTGAGGGCTCTTTTCTTGCTCCAAAGTCTCACTGATCAGTCGAGCCACTTCACTCTCCACCCCTGCCTTCTCCCGGCCAATCAGAAACCTGCATTTAGACACCACAGGCAGTTAGGGCTATATATAAACTTAACTCTTTCTGCGTTTTCTTTGCATTTTATTTTTTGCCCTGAAGTCTGTTTTTAATTTACTAAAAATGGTGCTAATTACATTTTTACATGAGCAGCTGTGCACGTGTTTGTGATGTCACAGCCACAACATCATTGTAAACGCAAAAGTTTACAACGCAAAAGAAATGTGTCATAGGCCGACCTAGGTTTGTCACAATTTAGTAAATAATCTTCTGAGAGTAATTATTTGAATTAATTATTGTTTTATGTTCTTTCGTTTTATGTTTACAGAATATAAATCGGCTGGGTTGAGGCAAATTTGTGTAAATAAAAAAAGCTGAAAATAATTATTTATTTGGCAATTAATTGTTAGCTTAAATCAGTCAATATATGTAATATTTCTCATTGTGTGATGGTTGGTAGAATATTAGGATTATGCAGTTTATTTTTATATGTTTTTTACTCGCTTTAAGAAAACATATCTAGAGAAACTGCCTAACTCTATAAGCTGAAGGTTTCCTTGTTTAAAGACATAATACAGATAATTTTGCTCATGACAAGAAATAATGCTTGAGTTATTTGCCAATAGAATAATAAACTTTCACTTGATAGACTAAATTACTCTACAATCTTATAACATTCTAATAATCTCAAAATAAGTAATATCGACCACATTTAAGAGATCACTAACCAAGATACATTTTTTGCAGCTTGTAGAGCTACATTTCTCATTCAAGTGCATCGTGTAAATAAAAGTGCCCCAAAGGGCTTATTAAGTGATTCCATAGAAAAACCATGTTCTAAATGAGATGCAAGATTGTGAAGAACCTTTTAGGTATTAACAAGCTTCACATAATGTCAAGATTCCTTACTAATTTAACGATTCTTACTGGAATCTTTATATTATGTGAACTTGGGAGTTCTTCACACTCCCACATCATTTACAAAAATGAGTTCTTCACAAAAAACATCCACTGAAAGGTTCTTGAAGGAACCAAAAATGATCCTTCCTTGGCGGAGGTGGGGTGTGTAGTAAAGCGCAAGCCTCAAGCCCTCCAAACTGCTGGTCAGAGACTTGACTTTGTAATCCAAACCTGTTTTTTGAATGAAATACAGAAGCCAAGAAGCCAGCAATCCACTCTCCAAAGGCCAACACTGTTAACCCAAAGGGGCTTCAGGTTTCTTTTGTGAGAGCAAATTGGATTGGGGAGACTTTTTTTCTTAACATTCACTAGGGAAACTCTTTCAGTCATGTGTGCAAAAAGAGTTGCAGATCCACTAATACCAATATGAAATGATGCATAACTGCATTAGGCATCTAGCAAGAGATGGTTATCACTAAATTTGAGCGTGCACCTGTTTCGCAACTCAGTGAGAACACTGACCTGCCTGGAGACGCACAAACATGTGGGGTGGGGGCTTATAAAATATTTTAACTTCAAAAAAAAAGACTGCACGGTGAAAAAGGTTTAAAAACCCTGTTCAGTCAGGCAAAGACCCTTTCTGGCACTTTTATTTTTAAGAGTGTGTCTTTGTTGTTTCTTGGAAGTATTTATAAAGCCACTCTGGGTGTATTATGTTACATAATGTGCGCCGACTGACAGGAAATGGTCTCTTACACATACTCCAACAGTCATTCCGACATGTCCTGAAGGGATACTTGGCCGTTCACCTGGTAGTTC
The DNA here is from genome assembly GCA_037974445.1 of Brycinus macrolepidotus. Taxonomy (NCBI): domain Eukaryota; kingdom Metazoa; phylum Chordata; class Actinopteri; order Characiformes; family Alestidae; genus Brycinus; species Brycinus macrolepidotus. Next base: position 22,456,779 of record JBBPCZ010000089.1, on the reverse strand, counting down.
ATTGAAAATCAGACAGCGCTCCAGTGAATTATTAACTGATCCCCCAGTACCAGCAAGCAATATATTTGCGCAAACACAAGCACACCCGATGATCTATGACCACTAAGGCCGGACTGTAGCGTTAATGATGTTATGCTGTAAAGGTATTGCTTAATACTTGACGTCCGCATTCCACTGTTCGAAATGCCTCGGTTCAGAACAATAAACAAACCTCACCCCGGAATTCCATGTGGGTAAATAATTGACAGATTAGATGTTGAACTTAGCCGATTATATATGTGTGTGTGTGTGTGTGTGTGTGTGTGTGTGTGTGCCTACTTCACAAGTCCTCTGGTGTTCTTCAGTACAGTAGCAGCGAACACCTGTGTGACTCCAACCAGACTGACTCCGTCCACCTCCACAATCTGATCGTTTACTTTAATGCTGGCCATGAAAAACAATAAAAACATGATTAACATTACATTAGTCAATCATAATGTCTCTTCGATTTCTTTTATCTGATGCCGACTGTGGCTTTTGGTCCTAGACTGGACTTAACGTGTGGCCAGACAACCGACCCAACCTTTTTAAATGAATGCAGAGTAACATAATTAGGTCAGGATAAAAGCTAACAGGCCTTTGGTTGGAATAAAATTAAAACTCAAAGTCTCTAATGTAAAATAATCAATCAAGCTTAGCATTTTTAATTATCAATGGCTGTTACCAGTGTTATTTTGACGGCTGGAAACCTAAGCAGTACTAGGTGAAGGTTTGATTGGTTTTATGCTCCTACCGGCCGTCACGCTGGGCAGCTCCTTTCTCTGTAATGGTTTTGACGAAGATGCCGAGTTTCTCCAAGCCTTGATCAGCTCCGACGCCCATTCCTATAATACTGATCCCCAGTCCTTCCTCTCCTGTACAGACACACACGCAAAAACACACAGGAAGAGTTCAGTGAGGCCAGGATGGTTCGGTACAGTCAGCACTTTCTAGAAGACTAAAAATACAAATACACACAGAATGAAATACGGTAAAGAAAAGCAAAAGTGGAAACCTGACGTCATTCATGGAGGAATGTGTATGTACTCCTACAACAAGTTCTAAGCAAAAGTTTCATTCCAAAAACAATTAACAGGTCCATCCGTCCATCCATCCATCAATTTGTTCACCCAACAATTTATTAATTCATCCACAAGTTCACCCAGTTATTCATTTATCCATCCCTCAGTTCATTTGTTTACCCATCTATCTATTCAATCGTCCACTAGCACATTAATAAGCTCATCCATTCATCCATCCATTCATTCATCCATTACTTAATTCAGCCATCCATTTGTTCACCCATTATCTATCCATCCATTCATTTGTTCATCCAACCATTTATTCGTTATCCATAAGTTCATCTAGTCGTTCATTTATCCATCCTTCGGTATCAATTGATTTGTTCACCCATCCATCCATTCACCCACTTTCACTTCATCTATTCATCCACCAGTTTATTCATCTATCCATTTATTCATTCGTCCAACTGTACGTCAATAAGTTCATCCATCAATACATTCGTTCATTTATTCATTCATCCATTACTTAATTCATCCACTTACTCAGTCGTGTCCTTCCATCCATTTGTTCGCCCCTTATTTCATTCATCTATCCATACATTTACTTAATACATTCATCTTTTCATTCATCCACTCAATCATGCGTATGTCTGTCCTCTTCATTCGTCCATTTACTTATTTGTCTATTAATTCATTCATTCATTTACTCGTCCATTCATTCATCTACTCATCGATCTGACCATCTATTCATTAATTCGGTTATTGAAGCCATCTAGAGGATTTGGAAAGCCACTCTCTTCCAGATCAAGATTAAAAGTGCTTCTAACTCTCTGCCCTAAAGACATAGTGACACAGTGAAGTGTGTAATGGTGATGCAGAAGGTACAGCTGCAAGTACCACAATACACAGTACACACTAACCAACCATGTTCGCATAGATCATCCCAAGCAGTCTTTGTGGTTTGATCTTTGAGACGTTACCTTTCTGAATTTCCACCGGGAAGACGTCCATCTTCTCCACCCTCTTCTCCAGCTCATACTCAGCCGAGGCAGACACAGGGTCCACCTCTTCATTCCTGCGATCGTACTCATCGTTAGAGTATGTAGAGAACACCTGCAGACCGAGGACACAAAAATACCAAATAAACCCAATGACAGCTCCATGTGTCACAAACTAGACAGCTAAAGATTACAATGTACAATGATTATAGCACCCAGCATCCGACTGCTGAACCACCGAGGGGGCGTGAACGCGCCGGCTCTTACCAAGCCATTTATAGTTGAAGACAGCTGAATGCACACGTAGCCATGTTCAATATTTTTAACCTACAACAAACAGTGACACATCTAGTTCTGACCTGAGTTTTAGCGTTTTGAAGTCCGTTTATGAGTCTGCTGTGTGTTTTGCTCCGCTTTTTTTTTTTATTGTATTTCTTCGTTTTTTTGTCCTTTTCCGGCCCCCACACCCGTGACGTCACTGACTCTCTCCGACACACATCTTAAAGGTGACTCAACCGTCTGCCCTCTCTCCCTATATATTACAGAGCCGACTTGATCACAAAAATCGATTTTTAAACAAACAATACTCTGATTAACCAATCAAAACGTTGTTTACATGCTTACTGCACTGGATATTAACGGATGTTGGAACCATGCCCATACTTCAAAACTGCAGGAGGAGAAGAGGTGTAAAAAAAATAATGATAATAAAAATTAAACTGAAGAACAGTCGCTGACGGAATCACAGTAATAATGGGTCTGCTGGGCTTCAACTTCTGAAACATTTTAGAATGTATGTAATTATTATAAACCATTACTGTACTGTACAATATTGTCACACAAACACAGCTATGCGCAACTATGCACTGGCTGCAGTGTGTTTAGTAGACTAAAGCAGGTCAGATGGTGAGTGTATGTGTGTGTGTGTGTGTGTGTGTTCCTCATGCAAGCAGGAGGCTTGGCTTGCACCACACATTAGCAGAATTAAACAAAAGAAACACACTGCCTGGAAATCAGTCAGTCTGACAACACACCACTCTAAAGTGGCACAACCAGGCCACTACAACCTCTCTCTCCCCCATCTCTCTTCCTTCTCTCTCTCTCTCTCCTTCCTTTCTTCCTTCCTTCCTTCCTTCTCTCTCTCTCTACAATCTGTCTCTCTTCTTTCCTCCCTCTCTCTTCTCTCCCCTTTCTTTCCCCTTTCTTCTCTCTCTCTCTCTCCCCATCATGGAGTAACTGCACACCTCGAAACAATGTTCCTTTTCTTCACCAAACTCATCGAACTGCAGTGCAGAGAGTCTCTTAACACATCTCTCTCTCTCTCTCTTTCTCTCTCTCTCTCTCTCTCTTTCTCCCCTGCGAATCCAAACAGGACAGTTTATTCTTGGAGAATAGCAGGGAACGACATTTCTAAGACTGTGCACCATTTAACTCTGGGCGAGCGACTGGGAGCGAGGGAAAACTACAGGAATTAGCACGTTAATCATGCTAATCAGGTCACGCACTAGACTCCACGCTAGAATTCTTGGTTTTTTGTTTTTTTTTTCTTTTTGAAGGGGCTGCCAGGCCTCTACATTCTGATACGGCTTGCTGAGAAGCACAGCAAGGTGAAGCTAGTCAAGGGTGAAATCCCTCTTACACACACTGGCACAGAAAGCCTCACCTTCTAGCGCCAAACGTCTCGACTTCTCTCTAGAGCAGACTGTGTGTTCAGCTGTTTTTTTTTTAACTGTGCTTTTATGTAAGCGTTTCAGAAATGAAGGTAAGTTTACCTAGTTTGAAAGTAAATAGAGGTGACAGGAAGGCTAAGAATGAAACGCTGTGTACATGTAAACAGTCACAAGGGCATCGGGGGAACAGGTTTTGTGAGAGTGATTTGAATAGTCTTAAATCGAGACTGCGGCCAAGATGAGAAACGTTAAAGTTAAAGAGGCATTTATGGACACATGTGACGGTACCTTACTCAAGGATGCCTCAGTGGGACCACTAGCAGGCCTGGGATTCAAACCCACAACCTCCTGATCACAGGGGCAACTCCCTAACCACCAGGCCACTGGCTGCCCCATTATTGCATCAATTTTCCATTTAAAAGGTCAGGAAAAAAAAAACCTTCTGAGGCATCCTGAAAGTGGGAGGAACTCTTGGAAAAACTACAACAAGTGACAGATACACGACAAGAGGTTGTTGGAGTATTATACTATGCTGAGTATTGTAGTGAGAGGAAAACGAAGGACAAAATAAGGACACATCATCATGAATTCTGTCAAAATGATCAGGCTGAGGGATGAAATGCTGCACTACAGAACATAACATAACAACAAATAACATTAAATGCTAGTTTTAGGCCAGAATGCTTCTATAAGATGGCCATTGGCCTTGCCACGCATGGCAAACGGTTCAAAAACAAAATATTGGCCATGCTCTATAATGCGCTATATATACCCAACAGCCAGAAATCCTAATCGACAATCTACATCTGGAGAGCAACAGGAAAAGCAAAGCCAGTAGAACGTGATAAAGAGAAAGAGGCAAAATAGGGCACGTCCCATGTATTAAAGCATCAAAATAAGCAGAGACTGGTTTCTGCCTCACCAGGAATCAGGGGAAGACCCCTCTCCCCTGCTCAGGAGAAACGCATAAGGCAAGAGATGACAGTGTAATACGAGGCTGCAATACGTAAAATGAGCTGAAGTGGCTGCCATCATATACAATTGTGAGTACAAGTGTGAGGAGGGGCGTGTGTGTGTGTGTGTGAGGGCTTAAAATAAGTCATTTAAACAGTACTGCGTTTGGGCTGTTGTGACAGATAGACAGACAGACAGACATACACACACAGACAGAGAGAGAGACATTCGCGCACACACACACACAGACAGACTCACACAAACAGAGACACACATACAGACACACACATACAGACACACACACACAAACAATCACTCACTCACACAGACACACTCACTCACACAGACACAGTGTGTGTGTGTGTGTGTGTGTGTGTGTATGTGTGTGTGTGTGCATAAAATAAGTCATTTAAACAGTTGAAAGTACTGACAATAGCAGGGCTGCTGTGACAGACAGACACACACACAAACACACACTCACTCACACAGACACAAAGAGACAGACACAGACAAACAAAGACACACACAGACAGACACTCACTCATACACCTGCCTGCTAATTAGACTTGAGCAACACCATCGTCTGGAATTCATGGCTAGACTCGGGTAAGAATGTTGGCAGATTTTGTTCCACACAGTTGACACACTTTACACACTCACATGCTTACTGTAGTGGATTTGCAGTGCCAATTCCATTCTAAAATCACTCCCCCTGGAGACAGACAGTCCCTCTGTGTTACCAGCCACACACGCACAGACAGAGGGGCTTTTCTTTCCTCAACAGGATCTATCCCTCCCTTTCAAGTACTAGGAGTCCTGGCATCTTGGGCACAATACATTTCCTGTGTGACGAAAAATCCCGTTTCAGGAAATGTACTGCGATCTATGCAGCTGCATGAATTTGTATAGATGTCTATGCAAATCCACTGAGGGCTGACAACATTATATCTAGATGAAAGGCAAGAGCCATTATCTAGTGTGCTAGGACGTAACAGTAAGCCAAAATCAGTAGTATTTCAGCAGTAGTATTTCATCAGTTCCCCAAATTCACTTAACCATACAACATCGCGTGCTAATTTATTAATTATCAAATTTCTCAAAAAGCCATAACCATAGCAAACAACATTAGTAGGATAATATAAGATACAAACTGAATCAACATGGAATATACGAGGATGACACAGGTGACCTTTTTGGGTCAGGGCTACTCAGAGTGTATGCAAAACAACAAAAACTTGGCTATATGAAGATAGCAGTTTTACAGGCCCTTTGTGTTAAAAAGTATATGCTTTGTGGGCTAAGACATAGACTGGCATCCACAGAGCATTTTAGAGTATAATATTTTTAACATACGCATTTTCAGAATATATCACCATAATCTTTTACCATTTAAGGTAGGGATGTTTGATGATATCAGAATTATATTAGTATCACAAAATTGCTAAAAAACAGACATTGATGAGATGTCTGTTTAATAATATTTACAAAACATAATAATATTTAATAATATTTACAAAACATTGTTTTGTATTGCCATCAGCAAGTATGCACATGTCCATAATTTGTGCAGCCTAGGCCTGCATGACATGGGCAACACATCAGTATTGCGATTTTAATGCTACACATTGAAAGGCCCATATCATCACTTTTCCAGAATTGAAAATGCTGAAAGTCTGTAAATATTGTTTCAAATTGTACATTTACTCCCTCCGTCCATACAGTCCATATATGGGAAATAAGCAAAACACTTGTTTTGTGTTTTGTTATGTCAAAAGACCAACACATTTAAATATATCTGCTTATTTTGGCTGCAGAAGTTTAGCTTAATGGTTCAAAGTTAGACTTTTGTTGAAATACATGAAGGCCTCGATTCAACTGAACAGCTAATAACTCATCTGGAGCTGTGATTGGTCAGTCTATCAGACACACTGATTGGTGATACTGTGATATCAGTATTGCGATAACAATTAGCATGATGATATACTGTGCAGACCTAATGACACTTTTGAGATTCCTTTTACGATTCTAGGCCCTTGGTGAGCTGCATCTTCTGTACTTCTAACCAGTGCATGATCCCTCCAAAATATCAAAAAACAAAGAAAACCTTGATGAGAATTTCCAAATTTCCCAATTTCCAAATTCCAACTTGAGTCACCTAACTACAGGTCAAGCTAAAGGGCTCGGCACATGGAAACAAACCAATGCCTAAGGCTCTTTCTCTCCCACCTTATTTCTCTTTCCACTGTCAGAGGCAGAAAGGGGAAATGACAAGTCTGAATTGATGCAAGTTCAGACAAGACTTTACCTGCTTGCTCACACACTTCTAGCTACACTTTTAAATGATCTAGAATCAGCTCTTCCAACATACACAGCACCTTTGACTGCAACATGAAGAACAGCAAAACTAGTCTCAGGACAGTGAAAAGGGTGCACACAGTTCCATCAGCTACAGAAAGCCTTCTGCTGCTGTAGTTGCACAACAGGTAGGTACTCATAAGAAAAACCTTTACAAACATGCGGGATCTTGTAGGAGAACCATGCAGGAAGCATAAGCACTTATCCTAATACTAGAACAGATACACACACTTGAAGATAAACGTCCCAACAGGGGCTATTGGGTTGTCCAGTTCAGACAGGCATGTCAGGCGAAGGTGCTGAAAGAGGGATTTGGGTCAGCGCTAGTAGGTTAACACTAAAGTTGAAACACGCAGTCTTGATAGTCCAGAAACAACCACAAAGTAGACCTTATCTCTACACATGGATAACTTAAAACCTCTCCCAGGAAACAACACAGCATAGTTCAAAACGGATAACCAAAAATAACTCAAATCTCAGGAAGGAAATGAAAGTAACCTTACCTTAATAGGAGCAGTGGAGAACCTGATCTTCCTCCTTGGGCTGATGCCTTCCTCATCAGGGAGGCCCGGAAGCTCCTCATAGTCCTGGAGCTCCTGAGGTTGCTCTTGTCCAGGGTGCTCTCTTTTTTGCTGGTATTCCACATCCGGCTTAATCTCTCGGTCATCCACAAAAGCAGCATTCTCAATCCCGCACATCAAAGGTCTTTTCCCGGCTAAGTCATGATTCACTTGCTGTTGAGTCTCTTCTAATTCGCGTTCATCCTCCTCCTCCTCTAAGGCTTCAACTCCCTCTTCTACAAGATCTTCATCTTCCTCATCTTCCTCTTTCTCCCTCTGTTCGTCCTCCATGGTGCTCTGCTCCATCTCCGCCACTTTCTGTTCACATTCTTTCATCTCAGAATGCAGACTTGGTTCCTCTTGCACTTGCTCTTTCCTGTCTTCTGCAGCTTTCCCCTTGTCTTCCTCCTCCTCCTCCGCCTCTCCTTCCTCTTTCTGCATACTTTTCTCCTCACCTAACTTTTCTTTGCTTCCCTGATCCTTGCCTCCTACGTCCTGAGCGTGTTCCACCCCCTGCCTCTTTTCCTCCTCCCTGGAAAAACTAAAGCTCCTCCCTGATTCCTTCTCCTGGAACGTTTCTTGGACCTCCTCACTGTTGATACACTCCCGTTCTGCGAGATGGTTAGAGTGGATTTGCTCAAAAACATCATCTTCGATGCGGTCGTCCTCATTGGCCTCGCTCTCTGAGGACTCATTCTGGACCACCACCAGCTCAGCTCTGACTGTGGCCAAGCCAGGAGTTCCAGCCTTACCTTGCTTCCCACTGGAGGTTTTTGCTTCTGAACACCCCTCAGTTCCATCTCCAGAGGTACTACCAGAACCACTGCCCTGAGACAATCGATGGCTCTTCTCGCTTTTAAACAGAACAGTGGGTTCTGTCGTGAGAATGGATACAGAGGTTTCATTAGTATGGTCAGCACTATGGGCACTCCTGTCAGGGGTCTCCTCCATGCAAACTCCGTTCTCTGGAATAACTTGGTGCTGGGGATCACTGTTACTTAACTGATTTGGACATGAATCTGCCTGGCCTGAGGGGCTTTCAGGCCACAGCGAGTACGATGTAGGAGAACTGGCACTGTCCGGTGACGAAGGTGGATCGGACCGCTCACTTGCTGGGGAGGATGGTGGCTGAGAATGACTGCTCGGACTCTGGGAACGTGTCGAGACAGACGGGCCAGACAGGGACTCGCTGTCGCTGTCTAACATGAAGCTTTCCAGTCTCCTAGATATGGGTCCTGCATTCTTCATCATCAGCCCAGACTTGCGAAGTGGTGTCTCGCTCTCACTTCTCCATCTATCTTGTTGAAGCTGTTCTCCAAACTTCTGAGATTGGTCTTTTTTCTCCGACAACTTCCTCACGCATCTCGCCTCCTCCGAAACAGAAGATCGGCCAATGAGAACAGGCGCAGCTCTCTCTGTCGGAGACTGGTCTTTAAGGCCACTCTCAAACAGCTTCCTGGTCACAGAGAACTTCTCCGCCAGCGTCACTTTGTCAAATGGTATGTCCTCCACCTTCCGGGCCGTTTCTGAGGTGGCGGATTCCATGCTGGAGACACTGCTCATACTGGATCTGTAAGAGGTCGATGGAACTCGCTGGAACTTGGCCGGCCCGGGTTTGGTGACGACTGTGCCATCCTGTGTCTGCTGGCCGTCCATCTGGAGGAAGATGTTTTTGATTTTGTTCACCCGGCTCCCAGACGGTCTGCCTCGTGTCTCGCCGCTTCCATTGGAGTAATTAAGAGACGGGCCTTCAAAGGAGCATTTGATGGAGTGGAAGTCTGACTTATACGCATTTCTGTGGGGCGAGGCGCTCCGTAGCACCCGGTCACTTTTAGGTTCGCTCTTGATCATTTTCTGAGAGTGAGTCAACTGGTCACGGGTACAAAAAGATTAAAAAAAAGAAAAGTTTTATTTAAAATGACCCCACAGTTTCCATGTGCCCTTCGCTGCCACGCACTGTACAGTCCTAAATCATGCTGGCCTGTTTCCTAGCTGCAGGAATGCTTGAGGAATGCCACACTGCACCATGCTGCATTTACCTAAAGAGAAAGAGACAGCCAGTTGTTATTTCAAAGACAGTATTAGCTCAATCTAACCTAACCTGTTCAGAGGAGGCAACGTCTCACCTTTTATCTCTTTACTTTCATTTTCTGCTTACAATATTTATCAGATATTTCAGGACGCAAACACCTTACAGAAAGATTTACTCTTCTGTTAGCTTGAAGTTGGATTTCACCGACTTCTCAAAATTTCTCCATAATACAATCACTGAATTAGGTACACTGAACATAAACATAGACAATCTTTCCTTGCAATGGCAGTGATAGGAAACAGTTTGTAAGCTATGCAACTACTAGTAAACTTAAACGTCTTCTGAATTGTTTATAAGTGAAGGCATACTGGTAAAACAGTGACAAATCTCAGAAGAAAAAAAAAAGTAAAAAAACTTAATTGGGCACAATTTTGCTTTATAACACCATACATGTATTTCTCCGCCAAGAATGTGGTTTAAAAATATGTTGTACCACAAAATCTATTTTTAAAACTATCATAAAACAATTAATCACACAGCATATTCGTAACCACTTTATATAATCACTTTCCTTGAGGGTGCATTTTACACTTCAGACGTCTGGTTCCATTCACCACCACTGTGAGCAACTCTTGAGTTTCTCTAGAACGGAGCGTTTTACATCAGAAACGTAGAAAAATGGATGGAATTCAGCTTTAAAAACCGGTGTTTACCAATGAAGTGATGTGAAGCACTGAACAACGCCAGAAAAAGGAACCTGCAGCTTCAGTAACGTGTAAAACTAGAGCATGCAAGAGAGAGAAGGGAGTTAAAATGTGTGCCTTAAAGACACACGGACTTCAGAGTGAACCGGGACGCTCCAGCGTGTTCCTTCAGCTCCTCCAGCTCCAGGCTTTGAGAACTTTCTTCGTGAAAAAGGCTTCACCTTCAGACAGAACAGACTCACCATAGCCGTGTGCAATAGTGCCTGAGCCTTGACTAGCATGATCCTCGTCCAAAAACCTCCAAAACTACAAACTGTCACACCCTGCCCAGCCGCTGTCCCTCACGCTCCACTCTCCACGCGTCCTCTTACACACCAGCCTTATCCTCAGACCTCAGATGCGCGCTCCCGTGTCCCCTCCCGTGCGCGTGCGCGTAAGAGAACAGCCCTGGAGACGCAGCAGGGAAAACCGTGGGAAAACTACACTATATAGACAAAAGTATTGGGACACTTGACCATTACACCAACAGGGACTTTAATGACATTGCATTCAAATACATAGACTTTAATATGGAGTTGGTTCCCCTTT
>JBBPCZ010000089.1:22416984-22427311 GCA_037974445.1 Brycinus macrolepidotus | reverse complement strand
TCATAAATGCTCTACAGAATGAATGGGCACAAATTCCCACAGAAACTCCAAAATCTTGTGGAAAGACTTCCAAGAAGTGTCATTAAAGTCCCTGTTGGTGTAATGGTCAGGCGTCCCAATACTTTTGTCCATATAGTGTATATTAACATTCTCTTGTCAGCCAGACTTACCAGTATGAAGAGGGTGCGGGACGCCATATCCGCATGCTCTTTAATGGTGGAGAAGACAGAGAGCACCAAGCAGCCAAACACCAGCACAAACCTGTTCAGAACACACGAGAGAAAGTTTCGGTCAGGTTATGGCCTGCACTTGAACAACGACAGCGTGTTTAGTCTGAAATTATTGCAAAGAAAACGAACGACCAAGTGGGCCGATTGATGTAACAAAGAACAGTCTGAGGAAAACACATTTAACATCAGTTAAGTTTGAATAATGGGTGCGTTTAGGCCTCGAAATAAAATAAACACATCAATCAATGAGACAAAAGAAGAACAAAACAAGCAAAAGTTTCCTTCAGGACAAAAAGTCGGATAATGACTGTATTTAGGCCTTCACTGTTGAGCCCACTTGTCCTTTAGGTGACTTTAAGTGACTGAATTGTTTCCCCATGCCAAGAATTCCTGCCATGATTAACATCACGCAAAATCTCGTAACAGACTCCGGCCTGTAAATGGCTCTCTGGATCAGAACTAGTGCTTGGTCCACATGTTTCGACCTCTGAGCACCGCAAGCCTCATTTTCCATCACATTAATGTGAAATATGGCATGGAGGAAACCGCAGTTTGGCTGAAATATGAGGTTACAGATTTGAATTACTGACCCCTGCGCGTCGGCTGGAAGTGGGACATCTGCGAGTGATCAGCTACGAGCTGTATTTTACTGCCTTTAGCCAGTCACTGAAAAAGCGTGCATCATTCCCACACCAATAAAATGTATTAGATCAACACAACGTTGTCTTTGAGTATATTAATTACATGATGAACACATTGGAATCAGTGTAGGTTAAAGTACGTACTAATATTAATGGCTCCATATCCTACATGCTTGTCATATTTTATTGTTTTCCCAATTTATTTTTAACAGCTGTGTGGTTTTATGTACCAAAACAAGTTGTAATTCCTTTTTACATCACTATTTTCCAACCCCTCTTTTTCCATTAGAACTAAAAGGCACTATTTTGTTGCTGTGCCTTATGTAAACAACATTTGCTCTGTAGTTTCTGTATTTTCATAGATTGACTGTGTATTTATTTTTAACCATTTTTAACCATCTTTTGCACATATAAACCACACAATTACATTCCAGTAGTTTTGCTTTCCACACTGCCGATGCAACATTTGCACAATTTTATGGAAGTTAAAAAAAAATTACTTTGTACCCAATTGCACATTTTTACTTCTAGCGTGTACTAAATCGCACATTTTTACTTCTAGCTTGTACTAAATCGCACATTTTTACTTCTAGCTTGTACTAAATCGCACATTTTTGCTTCTAGCTTGTACTAAATCGCACATTTTTGCTTCTAGCTTGTATCAAATTGCTCATTTCTGCTTCTAGCTTGTACCAAATTGCACATCCTTATACTAAACTTCACATTTTTGCTTCTAGCTTGTACCAAATTGCACATTTCTGCTTCTAGCTTGTATCAAGTTGCACATTTTTACTTATAGCTTCCACCAGATTGCACATTTTTACTTATAGCTTCCACCAGATTGCACATTTTTGCTTCTAGCTTGTACCAAATTGCACATTTGGTGGAAGTAATATGGTTACATGCTTTCAGCTGGATTGTTTTCTGATTGGCACCGTACGATATTTCATTGGCTGACCTACTGTGCGTCCTCATAGGAGACCTTTTTATCAGAGTTTTTAATCTAATTAAGTGGCTGAGGTTTATTGTATTAGCCTGAAGGTTAAGTGGTTGGGTTGGGATTGAACTAATCTGTTAGATGCTTATATAAATGCAGCAGCTTCATGAAGATCTTGTTGTAACTACTGAATGGGGGTAAAGGTGGAATTCTATCAGGTTTAACTTGCTGACTCCCCCCCATACTGTAGCCCACAAAGGGCTACTTCTTCCAAAATTTAATACGGTCTCTGACGAGAAGCGGCGCCAAAAAATCGTGGAATAAAAATAATAATAAAACTTAAGACTCGATAAAACTTCCACAATCACACTAATTATAGTCAATGAGTCAGCTAAGGGGACTGGAGGGGGGGCAAATATAATCAAACCAGCAACAAAGCAACATCCTATGGAGGCGTGTAATAAAGGTATCGGGCTACGACGGAACTCCAGTCCGGACATTCACCTCTTCCCGGATCCTTTTCACAAACCCAGTCCACATCTCCTCAAAGACCCTTAAGGACTCGATCCGATTCACCTGAATTCTGACCACATGACTCTGATTTCACTGTACAAATACGTCCCAGTTTACAAATGAACTAAGTACTGCCAGTGATTTATTCCTGCATACCGAGCGTTCATGTTTTTCTCCGGTTAGATGTTCTGGGGTTTTTTTCTCTCGCCCATTTCTCTCGACTCTGATTTTTGTCTTACTCTTATTACTCTGTTTGTTGGACAACCTTACTGGACTTTGGCCATTCTTTGCTCGGATCTCTGTGATTCAGTCCCCTCTATGACGATTTGGATTTGTGCGCCTGTTGGAATGAACTCGATCGCCTTTTACACTCTGCATTTGGGTCCATTCTGTTTTAACTGTGGCAAAAGGGCTAAAAGGTGAAAGGAAAACTGGGATACGCCGTGATAAAGTTAACGTTTAGCCTACTTAAAGGAATACTCCAGCATTTTTCAATCTCTGTCTGCCATAAGACTGATTACCATGAAGGGTAATTCAGACACATTTCCCCATACTTAGAAAAGGACAAAAAATCCATTAACTTCAAACACACTTAATGGAAGTCATTGGGTCGCTGCTTCAGCCCTTGCCGAGAAATGAGGTAAAATAATATAAAAAAATAACATTCCATTACAGCTATGAAGTATTCATTAAAGAAAAAAGGCAACAGTTTGAATCGATAACGGAGTGAACATTCCATATATTCAAAATTTCATAACATACAAAAGGATATGACACACTTTCACAAATAAAACAAACCAATCATAACCCACCTTTCACGGATTTCCTCCCCTAAATGCCGAATATCCAAACATAGCTTAGCAACTGTAACTATGCACGGGTACATCTGACGAACTTTCAAAATGAAAGAAAATGCCATAATGTAGTGTGGAATATTTTTAAATAAGACACTTGATATTCCAGGATTTGGGATCGGAATAGGAAGTGAAATTTGAACCATTTCCCAATCGGACCAAAGAGGAGAAACGGCTTGCAATATTTTTACCGCTCATAATAAACCACATATTAATGAACTGAACTGTACATCTAAATATTACTCATGACAAAGTGTAAAAAAAGGTTTGAATGTACTGAAATATAAATACAGCACTTACAATTTTAAATGAGTCATATTTTAATAAAGTACACGACAGCAAGTGTCAAATAAAATATGACAGCAGAAATGAAACACAATATTTAGTTTTTATTGTTTATATAGAAACCAGAATGAATTATTACATTATTCATTGCATTATTAAGGAAGGAGCATCTTAGTTTAGGTTTTTTTTTAAGGTTTCATTTTTGTTTACTTCATTTTGTTACTTATTGTAAATGTGAATTTTCTTAATTTCCAGTAGTTTTAGAATGTCAAAGTTGAAATAAAATGAGTATTTTATATATATATATATTGAATATTTTTGCTATTTATATCAGTATTTTCAGGTTTCAGTTCAGAAGAAAACCACTAAAACACTGAAATTAAGTACTTCTTACGGTAACACTACCTCTGGGAGCTCAACCAATCACGTGCCTCCTTTCTACCTTTACTAAGCCTCAGCAGCCTTGTTTGTGCTAAACGCTGTGAATTATTCAGTAGCTACTATAGGTTTTTCAGGAACCACTAAACATTATTCTATAACTACTAGGAATTATTTCATGAGTACTATCAAACTAATATGTAAGTAATACAGGACTATGTGATGTGGACAAAATACAAGTATTGTGGTTACTTTATAACTATATTATTCTACATATAATTATTGTGAAACACAATGCAATGTATTACATTGTAAATTTTAAATACATTGTAAAATTACAATGTATCAAAAAATGTGTGTTTAATAATTTAATAATTTACTTAATCCAAATGTGTACATGAATGGAATGTTCCACCAGCAATTACAAAATTGCCTTTCATTTACTCGCCTTTGGCAGTAATGAATTTTTTAGGATAATCATTTCATTAATGTGGAACAGATTTGTTTCTCAGTGCACTGTTATCCATAAACATGACTAAAAGTATGTCACACAGCTAAGAATAGTAGTCTTGAAACATGCATTTCGCCTGCACTTTTGTCCGTGTTTGTGGATAACAGTGTCATACAGTGTCAGAAACCACGTAAACGAGTCTGTTTGAGAGTCTGAACAGCTCAGCACAGTCTGAGGAAACTGTGATGAGTTAAGAATGTAAAGGCTGTGCTGAATTAAACTGAACAGTCGTGAGTCGTGCTCGATCAGTATCAGTCTCTGACCTTCCACAGCTGTGTGTTCTGCGTCCCGCGTCTCTGCTGAACGAAGACATGCCTTCATTTACAGAGCTTCTGAAGATGGCTGGGGGGGGCGTGGGGGGGGGGGGGGGGGGGTTAGGCAGCAGGGGCTGAGTGGTGGCTCGTCCAGCATATGTGAAAGTGGTGGGCGTGCTGACATCAGTGACCCCACACCGAGGCCCTGACCTGGACGTGGCTTAGCACTGAGAGTGGCTGATCAGTTTAAATGAACTCGCTAAAGGGGTCTTCAGCACGGATACACACACACACACACACGGTTTCAGTCTTCCTTCCGAATGTAGTCAATCAGACAAATCAAGCTGGTGTCTGAAGTCTGAGAGAAAATTACAGCCACCAATTATTGTCCAAAGTACACTGTATAACACTGTTATCCACAAACACAGACAAAAGTACAGGCGAAATGCAGGTGTCAAGACAGCCGCTGCTCATTTTAGCTGTGTGACACACTTTCAGTCATGTTCATGGATAACAGTGCACCGAAAAACAAATCTGTTCCACATTAATGAAATGACTATTCTAAAAAATGAAATGATCACAAAAACGAAATGATCACAATTACTGCCAAAGGCGAGTAAACGACAGGCAATATTATAATTATTGGTGGAACATCTCATTCATGAAAGACATGATGTACACATTTGAATCAAGTAATTATTATTAATACACTATTTGTTTGATACATTGTCATTTTACAATGTATTTAAAAATTACAGTGTAATACATTGCATTGTGTTTCACAATAACTATACGTAGAATAATAGTTATAAAGTAATCACAATACTTGTATTTTGTCCACATCACATAGTCCTGTATTACTTACATATTAGTTTGATAGTACTCACGAAATAATTCCTAGTAGTTATAGAATAATGTTTAGTGGTTAAAAAAAAAGTATAGTAGCTACTGAATAATTCACAGCGTTTCCTGAATAATGTATAGAAGTTCCTGAATAGTTTACGGAAGTTACGAATTTCTGTAACGCTGCTGTGTGACACTACTTGTTGTGAAAAGCGCTATACAAATATTTTTTCCATAGCAGTTACTGAATAATTAATATTATCCATTCATTCATTCATTCATTCACTCATTTTCTATAATCGCTTCTACCTCACTAGGGTTGAGGGTACCCGAAGTCTATCCCGGGGTCTACGGGCGCGAGGCAGGGACTCACCCTGGGTGGGGCGCCAGCCCACCGCAGGGCACACATACATACACACACACACACACACACACACACCATTCACTCACACACACCATTCACTCACACACTCACACCTACGGTCATTTTAGAATCCCCAAAAAATGTATAGTAGTTTCTGGAAAATATATAGTACTTTCTAAATCATTTATAGTGTTTACTGAATAATTCATTATAAGTCATTACTGAATAAGAAGACAAACAACCGCATAGTAAGTCCACTATTTACGTGATTTAAAAAAAAAACACACACACACTATTGAGAATCCTTCCTATACTGTGGAGCTGAATTTGAAAGGTAGAGCTGACAGGACCAGCGTCTGGAGGGTGAGAGCTCTGAAAGAGCGTTCAGCACGTCCAGACGGAGCGTGTACACACCGAGGAAGGACCTTTACCAGTGTCTTTGTTCTTCTGCCTCTTGTCGGCTCTATTACCAGACTATTTCAGCGTAGCGCCTCAGGCTGCAAACACCTTTTTCAGAGGAAGAGAAGAGAGGAAAAAAAGAAACCGAGAAGGGGAAAAAAAAAAAAAAACGACTGAAGGGCACAGAAGCAGATCCACTCGTGTGTCATCCATCAGCCGTGGCTAATTATTCGGCTATGGCCCGCTCTTCCTTTACACCCACTCAGGCCCTGCCCTGGTGGGTGACACTTGGTGGTTGGTGAAGTGGCATAACCTTTGATGCTAGAAGAACCTCTTAACCTTTAAAGCGTGGCCTACAGTAAACAAACACAAGCACATGCGCTCACACACGCTCACAGTATGAGCAGACACTGAATAGGGTCCGCTTTACATAATCAAATTGATTTGTTTTGATACCAAGTGCCAAGGACAAGTGACTAATACATACACACTGTCTCTCACTGTCTCTCCCTCTCGCTGTCCTCAGCAATGTTCGCACATATACAGAGGACTGTACAAAATAACGGAAACACCACAATAAATTCTCAATGGCCACTTTATTAGAAACACCTACCATAAAGTAAAAGTAAAGTGGCCCCTTATAGTCACGCGTGAACACACCACAGCGTGAAATTCTTTCTCTGTGTTTAACCCATTCACCAAGTGGAGCAGGGGGCAGCCCGGGGAGCAGTGCGTGGGGACGGTACCTTGCTCAAGGGTACCTCAGTGATGACACTAACAGTGCTGGGATTCGAACCCACAACCTTCTGATTGCAGGGACAACGTCTTAACCACTAGGCCACTAGCTACCCTTTGTGATGCCCTTTGAGATGAACTTTGTACGTGTACAGTTACTGACTGTAGCCCTTCTGTCATTGCAATATAGTATATATATATATATGTAATATACCTGACAGTACATACATATGAACATTATTATCTTACTAGTATGTGCAATAGTTTATCATGTGCACTTTTCATGTTAAATATCACGACTTATGTCAATATTACTGATCCACTACTGATCTCTACTACGTACAAAAACATAATCCTCACCATTATTTGTGTCACTAGTAATTCACTTAACTGTAAGTTACTTATCTATAGTATTTATACCCAGCAGTTGTGTTTATAGCATAGTGTATTTTCATACTGAGTATTTTCTGCAGAGTTTTTATTGTATTAATTTAGACTGTTTTTATATTGTTCTTGTCTCTGTGTCTCTGTGTGTCTGTTCAGTCGTGACACAAGCAATTTCCTCTGGATTTTCTGACTCTGATACTTCATGTGATGTTTATGTTAGTTTTGTGTGTGTGTCCAAAATGATCAACATTGCTGGCACTAAACAAACAGAATGGAACGTTCTGGAGCAGCCAGACATGAGTCAAAGGTCACCATGCCCAGTGCCAAAGGGGTCTAAAGCCTCCCAGCATTGGGGGGTGGAGCAGTGGAACTGTGTTCTCTGGAGTGATGGAGCTCCATCCACTACCTCTGGGATGAGCTAGAGTGGAGTTTGATGATCCAGAACTAATCGCCCAACATCAGCCGCTGACCTCTGAACCCCAATGTCCCAACATCTAATGTAAAGCCTCCCCAGAAGGCTCTACCACAGAGGCTGTGACTGCAGACAAATGGGTGAGAAACTGAAAAAAATGGTGCAGTATCGTTTTCATACCCATGATTTCGCCCATACAGTTAAAATTTCATTACGGTACATCTACACAGATATTAAAAACAGTCTAGACAGAGGCTACAGAGGCCAGTTTCTGTAATCTTTCCCTCTTTTAGCCTTGTTTTATGCCCCAGTCTATTAATAGCATAGCTGCACACCACTCTGTTTCATAGACTGCATATAGGGAGAACTTCCATTGCCTATGTGTCATCAGCTCAAATGCAGTTAAGTATAGAGGCCGACAGAGTAATCAAGGGAGGAGAAATTGCTGCTATTTTCTCTTCATACACCGGAGCTCATCGGGGAGTCGGGCTGTGTGTGGGGTTCCAGTATTAGACAGGGCGCAACCGATTCTCCACAGCAGCCGCACGCTGATCTGTCCGTGGTCCTGAACACAACACAGTTCAGCATGGATTCTGGCCATATCATACAGCCCTTCTTCAAGTATAGTGACTATACTGACATATATCGCAACTGGATTTGTGCCTTACAATAATAAATGACAAAAGACTGGAAATCTGTAATGTGACATGATTAAAGAGTGACCTGCATTTTAACCCAAACTCTTTATGTTGGCTGAGATACAAGAATGTTATGATTCATCAGAGAGAAAACAGCTGGGATTGGTCACGATACTCACAGCACACACACAAAAAAAAAAAAATCTGTAATTTGTACCCTATTTTTAACACTCCACTCCTCTGTGATATTAGATTTGCAAGGGAAAACATTGTGGTAGTTCTTTTTGTTACTAATGAATGGACCCATGCCATACAGGTATATATCCAACTCAACACAACATGTAATGTGTGAAAAAACAGAGAGAGACACAGAGAGAGAGAGAGAGAGAGAGAGAGACAGAGAGAGAGATAGATGTATGCCTTGGAGAGAGAGAAGGTGAGACAACAGGAGAGAGACATATATAAGGAAAGAAAGACAGAGATACAGATTAACAGAGAGAGATAAAAGAAGAAGAGTGTGAAAGAGACATAGGGAGAAAGACAAGCAAAGGAGAGAGAGACAGGAACAGAGAGAGAGAGAGAGAGAGAGAGAGAGAGAGAGTGAGAGAGAAGAGTTAGTAGGAGAGAGAAGAAGAGACAAGGAAGAGAGACATATATAAGGAAAGAAAGACAGAGATACAGAGAGAGAGAGAGAGAGAGAGAGAGAGAGAGAGAGAGAGAGACGTTGGGAGAGAGAGCAAAAGAGACATAAGACGAGAGAGAGAGTGAGAGAGAGAAAGAGAGACATAGGAGAGAGAGAGGGAGAGAGGGAGGATAGAGAGAGAGACAGAGCGAAAGAGACAGAGAGAAAGACAGAAAGAGACACAGAGAAAAAGACAGCGAGAAAGAGAGAGAGAGAGAGAGAAAGAGAGCAAAAGAGAGCGAGAAAAAGAAAGAATGAGAGAGAGACAGAGAAAGACACAGAGAGAGAAATAGAGAGAGAAAGAGAGTGAAAGAGAGAGAAAAAGAAAGAATGAGAGAGACAGAGAAAGACACAGAGAGAGAAATAGAGAGAGAAAGAAAGAATGAGAGAGACAGAGAAAGACACAGAGAGAGAAATAGAGAGAGAAAGAGAGTGAAAGAGAAAGAAAGAAATAAAGGCAGAGAGAGAGAGAGAGAGAGAGACACACACAGAGAGAAACAGAGAGAGGGAGAAACATAGGAGAGAGGGAGAGAGATACGACGAGAGAGAGGGACAGAGATAGAGAGAGAGAGAGAGAGATAGAGAGATAGAGAGAGAGAGAGACAGAGATGTATGCCTTGGTTTCCAGACAGTAATAAAGCATGTCTCAATGCCATCTCTTATTAAAACAAGTGCTACAACTGTTTGCAAATTAGTCAGTCCTGGTTATCCTCACTGGACCAGTGGAGGATTCATTTCCCAGCAACTTCTTCAGCAAACACAAGCAAGGCCACAATTAGGCCGCAATAAATTCATCAAACAGAGTGATGACACACACCTCACGTTCAATTCCAATCCACTTCCCAAGGCAGCTGCTTTCAATGTCTAATGAACGGAAGTCATCTGGGAAAAGTCGGCCTTTTGAAAACCCATCTGCTGACTCGCTGGCCTCTGATAGGTCCAGTGCCTGAAGTGCCCCTTTAACTTTAGGTCACGGTTTTCACATAGTAATTTTATAAGAATTACTCACTCATATCTCACTGAAATGAGCTGTTATATATTTATGACTTGCAATCCTGTGCAAAAGTCATATTTGAAAACAATCTGTTTAGATGAGCGGTGAGTGTTTTTTCACACTAATATTACTAAATATACTAAACAAAACTAAAAAGAAACAACACAAACCATCATAAGGTAAATAGTGATGTTATCCTCAGTATATCAGTGAGTTCCTTGTGGAAGTCCAGTATTACTGTAGTTTCATCAGAAACCTGGTTTGACTCGA
>JBBPCZ010000089.1:22381600-22392733 GCA_037974445.1 Brycinus macrolepidotus | reverse complement strand
TCAAGTAGAGCTTTATTGTCATCCCAGCCATATACATTTAGTACACAGTGAGACGAAATATCGTCCTCCTGGACCATCGGAGACAGTAACAGCTGTTGTTGCACCTAATGTTGCCTCTGTATCAGAGCTTTAATCAGGTCTGAAATTTTGGTCTGGACCCAAATACAACCTGAGAATTTTCTGTCTAAGTTCAAATTCTGTTGAGGACCCGACTTGAGCCTATTCAAAACCGCTCTAAGCTGAACCACATCATCTCATTTTGAGTCCAAACCTGATGTGGGCTTCACAGAATTTTGTCCAAATCCAATCACAACTACATAATCAAGTTCTGATTATGTGCCGCAACAAAATTCTGCCCAAACTTGATCTAAGCTGAACCATGTCATTGTTTTTTGAGCCTAAACTTCACAAAATTCTGTCCAAACCCAACCAAAGCTGAACTACACCATCATGTTTTGAGACCCTAGTTCAACAAAATCCTGTCCGAACCTGGCCTAATCACGTTTTGAGTCCATATCAGACCTGAGCCCCATAAAATTCTGTCCAAATAGGACCCAAGTGAAACTAGATCATAGTGGTTTTTATCCGAACCAAAGTGTTACGGATAGGGTCAGTTACTGTGCAGTAACAAGTGTTTTTGACTGCACAGATCTGTACTTTCCTGTATCAATTTGGTGTTTATTTAACTTTTTTTTTCTCTTCATGAACAATGGGCCTCATGGACCTTGTGGAACTCAATGCTTGTTACAAAACAAAACAACTAAAAATAAGCCGTCTTTGACATATCTGACAACTGAAGCCTAAAACTGCTTCAATAAACATTTATACAAAGCATACAAAGCCTACACATTCATGAATTAGAATTAAGTCAAGAAATGCTGGGATATTCCTCATTTCTATACAAGTTTATGCAAATATTCTGAGGTTTCATTGATCCTAATGGAAGAGAAGAGAGTTTTTTTATATGAAAGTATTAAAATATCTAGTTTTCTTGCAACAGCAAAGACATGCTACACCCTAGTTCTTGGTCATATCTTTTTAAGGGAAAACCTTAAGAAAGAAGTTTGCAAATTTTGGCTTTTAGAGATAACATGAAGAACATCTTGTCTTATAAGCTTGTAAAATTTGCATTTGCAGTTGAAAATGACCCATTTACAGAGATGGCCTTTTAGTAATGATGTAAACCAATGTTTTCCAGTTGCAGGCTGCACAGTTTCGCCTTTTTCTTGCACCTGAGGCATATTGTTAGCTATAAATTCTTCTGGAAGCGACTCAGGTTGATTAGAGGAAGAGAAAAAAACACAAACTGTGCGCTGCCGCTGGATCTCCGAGACTAGATTCTGGGAATCGCTAGCATGAAGGAATGATTAAATCAAAAATGCTAATACTGCTAGCACAAATGAAAGCCAGCGGTGGCCATTTAGAATCATACAAACGCTGTTTTGTGCTGGACCCCTCCGCCTTCCGCTCATCGTTAGCCGTGTTAGCATTTTCGAGCCACAAAAGCTGCAACAGAGGCTTTAGCGCGCTACCGCAGATCGCCAGGAAGGGCTAACAGTACTTTATATGACTTGACTGCTGAATTAGTTGTTGCACTGACTGTACTAATCATGAACGGAAAACTGTATGACGTGTTGCTTTCGTGATGTGAATTTAAAAAAACAAAACAACAAGAACAAAAAAAACAAACCAAAACTGAGAACAAAAAACGAACGAATATGATCCAAAGTGTCTTTTTTGCAGACACTTCGTTCAGTCTCTTTTTTTCTTTTTCTTATTCTCCGCATCATTTTCACCATGCATACAGTACGTTGGACGACACAAACCTCGTAAAAATCCGTGTGCCAGAGGTATGAAACGAATCCGCTAAAAGAATAAGACAAAGAGGAGATGCTCTAGGAGATCGTGGCCTCCATCGGTCGTGGTAAACATACTGGAAAAACGGGAACCTTCGACGAAAATGGACCGCAGCTCGAGGTTCAGGCACCAAGAAAGGCCCTGCGCTCCTGGACGGCCTCCCTGAAGGGTGGCCCGCTTCCCTTAAGGTCATGATCTTTCTCCTTTCAATCAGGGTTTACAGTGGGTCTCGGCAGAAACCCCACAATCCCTTGGTCGGAGGTTGTCATTGTGTGTTTGTGTGTTTTTTTTGTTTTTGGGTCGATACATTCTGATGCTCTGTTAAAAACTAGTATACATTTCTTTAACAAGTCGATTGAAAATCACCCTGCTTTGATCACCGCATGTTCTCCGAGTCCTGTTAAACGAGTGCTTCCCACGTAGTACTAGTTCAACAGCCCTAATTCGTGTGTGACAAACTGTGAGAAAAATAAAACGACAACAAAAACAGATCGACTACTTCGTCGTGGACAAACGAAATCGGCAGAACGTACAGGTCTTGTTTTATACACACACACACACACACACACACACGCACACACGCAAAGGGAGGAAAAAAGAATACGAACCCAATGCAAGCAACAGGAGTGATTGTCAGATTTCATCAAAGCTTTGTGTGTTTTTTTTTTCATCGCATTTTCTGTCTGCCTCTGATTGTTGTCCTCTCTCTCTATCTCTCTCTCTCTCTCTCTCTCTCTCTATCTCTATCTCTCTGGGTTGTATGGAGTGTGCTTTGTACGTTTGTGTCCACTATGATCGAACGGCCCCGGGTGCCGATGAACT
Organism: Brycinus macrolepidotus; assembly: GCA_037974445.1. NCBI lineage: Eukaryota > Metazoa > Chordata > Actinopteri > Characiformes > Alestidae > Brycinus > Brycinus macrolepidotus. The sequence continues at coordinate 22,390,054 of JBBPCZ010000089.1, read as the reverse complement.
GTCCAGTGACGACTGGGAAGCACGTCGAGTCAGCGAGGCAAGTGTGGGGTCTACTAAGGAGGAGGGTGGAAACAGTTTGTACCAGCCAATCACGTTGCTGGCCAGGTCCAGCTCCTCCAATAGGATTTGTGCTACTCCCATAAAGGACTTGTGGTCCATTCGTCCATAGTCTCCCCAGACAATCACCTACGAAGGGAGTAAAACACAAGTCAGTCATTCAGGTAACCTTTTATTTATTTACCTGAATGTATATATACACTCACACTCTGGTGATATATATATATATATATATATAAAACCATTGCACCACCAAATTAAACTTTTAACAGAGTAGAAAAACGTATAACCTCCTTAAAGCATTGTAAAAAGTAATATTGTATAATATAAATAATATAAAGTAACATTAGACCATTTCTCTTGGACTATTCATTATGAAATTTTGGCAAAATGTAAAGATCAGCTTCCGTTTTGAAACTGAGTTAAAAAGGAAACAAAAACGCCTATCCAAGGTTTAAAGTCCAGCAATTCACCATTAATCTAATCTAACTTTTTTATTATAAGCATTTCTATTGGTCCTTTCGTCATGAAAGTTTTACACAATGTCTGTTGTTTTCAAATGATGTTAAAAAAAAAAAAAAAAACATAACAAGGGGTCATGAGGTTTCATTCTCTATTAAAACCAGTTAAGTGACCTTTTCACACAAATCCTCTATTTTAATCAAGAAATCAGAGACGACGATATTCCAGAGTTTCTCTGCAGCCGACAGGTGTTGACGTGATATGCATAATGAAACAGAAAGGTGGAAAAGCCCCGTGACTTACCTGCAACACTTTACCCTGTGGGCTCTCTTCAAACTGTAGGGTCTGCTGGTACAGTGGGTCGAGTGTTTTCCGTGCAATCTTCGTTTTCTTTTTGGCTACATACGCCCCATTGTCCAGCAGGTACACCTTAACGTAAGGAGCTGAGAGGAAAACAAACACTCTTTTTAAAGTGTAAACATTCCAGATGCATCTATTCTGGCCTTCTTCAGAATATCGCAGCAAGAAATCCTTCATAGAGCTTCGTGGAATGTCTCTACTTAGTGTTAATTATTATTTATTATTATTAAAGGGTTCTCAGTGGTGGAAGCTTTTCAACCTGAGAACTTCACCTGGATATTTTAGGGGGGTCTACTTTACTACTGAGACACTAAAGGCACTTTTCCATAGGTCTACAGGAGCCGTGCTGTACCTGCGATGGCACCGAACTTGCAGCACTCTTTGATTTTCCAGTGTATCTCAGTCTGAGTTTCTGACTCAAAACCGCATCCAGGGAGTCGAACCGGCGGAAAGTTTTTCTGTCAGAGCTAATTTTGTTTTTATGATCTTTTATTATTTATAGTCTAACTTTACAGCTAACTTGTTAGTGATGTCCTGGATCACCTTCATGTTTCTCACAGAGTTAAAGATAAATTTGTTAGAGTCGTAGAAAACTCCCACTGAAATTTATCTTCAGCCCAAACAGACAGTTGAGCTTGAACTTCATCCACTTCCCAGTTGTTAGTTTGTGTCTCCGCTGTTGTTTTTTAGTGCAGACAGTAAATAAACACTGGCCTCTTTCCATGTTGTGATGACATTTCGACCAATCAGAAAGCAGCCCACTTTAGGCCCCGCTGTCAGGTTTGGCTCGGGTTCGGGTTGTTTTGTTTGTAACGGAAAAACATTTGTTCCCAGTACGGCACGATTCCTTGTGCCAGTGGAAAAGCACCCTAACATGGCTCACACCTTGGCTTCCAGAACGGGTGGAATGTAATGATTTCTTCACACTGCAAAGTTCTTCAATGAGCCAGTTCCAAAACACTAATAGAAATATGTATTAAAATGCACATGCATTCATAGATGCTGAAAAAGCGTGATCCTCGGAAATAAAAAAAATTGTTTATTACGTAGAGGAGCAGTTTTAAAAAAAGTCAAATTTGCACAATTTTTCCTGTCACTCCAAAAGTAGTCTACACTAAAAATGACCAAAACATGGATACAGTCTTCTACTTCTGCTCCTACTGTGTTATTAAATACTATTCATATAGAATCATATCATATAGAGTGTCATACAGTGTCAGAAACCACACAAGCAAGTCTATCTGAGTGTGTGATGATGTAGGTATCAGTTTACACCATGTTAATTGGTTTTGCATAAGCCTCTATTACTTGTTAGCATTGTAGTTCCAGTGTAAAAACCTAAGGAGCAAAGTTCAGACCCAAACATATCTTGGATGATCAATCTGGTTTGGGGTGGTAATGGGTAAAATAATGTAAATCCAACTTTTCACCAGAATGATAAGTCTCTATTCTATTTTACCAATAATATAGTGATATCTTGCACATATGGAATGTATTTAATGGATAAATAAGTTTCTGCTGTGTTTTGCAGACTACAGCTTACATAAGCTAAACTCACTTTAAGTGCTGAAACGCTCATCTGTCCACATCACCGCAATAAACTCGTTCAGTCATTGTCTGTCTCAACCTGCAATTTCACCGAGGACTCCGCACTCCCTCACATATTAATCACGTTATGCTGGCTGAGGAGGAACGCAGGTGGCTAATGCAGCACTTGGAGAAAGGGAGAAGTTTGAAGGACTGACCGGGGAGTGATTTGGATCCCGGTTTTTGGATGAGGCCCCGGGCGCGGATCACCTCCACCTCCAGCTGCCCCTTCTTGTTCACCATGCCAATCTGGATGTCGCCTGCACAGCGTGGACGTACCGATCACAGCAGGGAGAAAGAGAGAGACAGAGTACGTGGGTGACGCACTTCCACCAAAGTGTAGTTCCAAAATAGCTGATGCTCCTTTATACATTATAGCAGGTGAGCATACGTCCCACAGTTCAACACTAAGGGGACACGGACAACTGCCTCTTTCACAAAGACACAACACACGTCCACACACTCACTTACTGAGCACTTACACACTTCTGGCTAATCTTGGAAAAATCATATTAGTACATAAACATATATATATATATATATTTATTTATTTATTTATATTAATGATGGGCAACGATTAAAATTTTTATTCCCGATTAATTGCATTGTTGTACGCAAAATTCAATGAATTCAAAAGTAGTGTTTGCGCACTTTTATTTGAAAAGTACTGCTATATGAACAAAAGTGCAATAACACTTGGTTTGGAAACACTAAACAAATTCCAGTTTTTATCAGTCTTTTATTTTAATTAAATTCATTCATTCATTCATTTCAAACACTCTTACCCTTAAAGCTCACACTATGTGGACTACGTGATCACATCAAACACACTAGCTAAATTTTCAGCATCTTTTCTTTAACCTTGAACAGGCCAAACCGGCTGATTGCTTGTGAACGGTTGTTTGGAGCAAAAATTGGCCGATCTTAGCTGATTCACATCATGCATCCCTGGTTATTGTGGTTCAAAACAGTGGAACGTACTTTTACACCTGAAAGCTACTTTTTAAATCATTTATGTACAATCATAATGCACAACCGTTTAATTTCCTACAAGATACGGTGTAACTGACCAATAGAAGGTGTGGCGAGGGTTTGTCGACCAACCAGCTGGGCGGGACCCAAACCATCCAAGAAGTCGCTGAACTGAGTCTCCACTCTCACGGCTGGGAAGATTGGACTGTACAGGAGAAAAGACAGACGATATCCTTTTTATGCACCTTCAGACCACAGAAATGTGTAAAACTGAACCCTTTTCCGTATCTGCTGACCATAATTGCAGTAAAGGCAGAAAGACGTTCATCATCTCTTTAAAATCTAATACTGTCTCGCAATCGGTGAATCAATTAAGTAATCACATGATTGACTCTGACCAATCAAAACACCCACAGAAACACTCATCTGGGTACGTGACTGGTCCGAATGCTCACAGAACGCAGTACAAAACACAGGGTTTGGTTAGAGAGCTCGTCTTCATTTTATTTTTATTTTTTTTTGGTTATTAACCAGGTTTGTCCCACTGAGCTTGCAGATCTCATTTGCAAGGGAGACCTGGCCAAAATAGCAGCAGCACAGTTACAGTCCGACAGTCACACAATAGAAAAAAAATAATTACATTAAAACATGCTTAAATAAAACACTTGCATACAGAATGCCTGGCCTCCAATGTTTTCACCTGGGCTTTAAAATCATCCAGCTCTAAAATCATCCATGTTTTACAAATGAATTTCAGTTTGAAGATTGTTCCAAGCATCAGGTGCCGAAAACCTAAAAGCTTTCTTTCCCAGTTCAGTTCTTACTTTTGGAACAACCAATTTCAAAATGCCTACTGAATGGAGATTAGAACCTCCTCGCTTCCATATCAAAAGTGATGCTAAATAAGAAGGAATTTTTTGCCCAGAACGGCTTTATAGATGAACACATACCAATGACTGAGGCGGCGAGCATGTAAAGATGACCAATTCACTTTAGTACAGAGCACACAATGATGAGTGCGAAAACCACAGTTTGTAAATTCATACTGTGCTACACCAGTATGGCAAATATCTCGAATAAAATGACTTACAAATGATATATTGAGCCCTGCAGCTGACCAGTATGACTGCAAAGTTTAAGGCATGTCATAAAATCATGTGGTACACTGCTTGGTCCATTACCATCGCTACAAGTCGTTGTTTGAGAAAACTATGTAATGCTAGAAATGCAACCATCCAGCACTCTTTCTCTCTCCTGCCCCTTCTCCAGTCATCGCGGCTCTAGAAAACGGCAGGTACATCAGAACGGCAGGCGCTGAGTGGCTGCGCCGTAATTAAACAAATGTCAAAGAAAATTGGCGAGACATTTTGTGGTCTCTGAATAGCCACAATGCAAACACCTGACCGGCAGCCAGGTTGCTGGGGAAACTCACACGGCCTCCTATCGAGGCTCCCGAACCTATTCCCAGTGCTCGCTTGAGCCTGTGCTCATTAGACGACGTGTAAGAGTACGATACGTTCAAACGCTTTATTTATGTCATTTATTTAATGCTTGTTTATCATGGGACCTCCAGCTGACACAAGCGCAACTAAAAGAGCCACAAATGAATAGAAGTGCTTAAAGCACATAGACTGTTTTATGCATTAAACCCTCTCTATATTTACATTTAACCCAAGACAAGAGCTCCAGCATTGCTTGATTAATAAACGAATGAATAAATAAGCACAAACGTAGACTTTTTAAGACACTTACTACTATGTAACTGTGTGACGAGTGACTACCATGAAAATGAATATTTTTTCACCTCCAAAAACGCAGTTTCACACGAGGAAAGGAAAAACAAAATGCTCAACTTTCAAAGTGAATAAATGTAAGGATTTTATTCAAAGTCATCTTGGGACATTCCCACCTCCTGTTTATGATGAGATCTGGATAAAGATCAGGTGAAGTTTTCAAATTAAGTACAAATGAATAAATAAGCCAACAAATAAGTAAGTAAGTAAATAAATAAATAAGTAAATAACTACAAAACACAAATGTAGATAAAAGGCTGTTGATAATATGTAAGTTATTTAGTCCTGAGAGGGTGGTCCATAGAGTTTAAAGGTTTTTTTTAAAAAATATTTACGGCATTTAGCAGACAGTTTTAGATAGTAATGATTAGTTGTACTGTGTATAAAACACGAGGAGTGTGAAAAGAAAGTGAATAAGAAAGGGTCTCACCTTCCCTCCGAGTTGTAGCTGGTCATGCTGCCGTTGTTGGACTCGCGGCTGGGCTGCCGGCTCATGTTGCGCTGCAGCTCCACGGCCATGCCCGTCTCCTGACTCCGCTGGATCGTCGTCCCACCTCCTTTTGACTTCTTATTAGATGCCTCTGGAGACAGACACACAGGACAGCCAATAAACACAGCAGCCAAAAATGAAGTTCATGTGTATTAACTGACGTTTAACAAAACAGTAGAAAGTACTGGTGTTTTTGTAGTGTTTAGAGTTTCTAGTTTATTACACACACCAATTTTGCACCTACATTCATCTGGCCATTTTAGCAGAAACACCTACCAGATAGCAGGAGTTTGTAGGTTTATAGTTACTGACTGTAGCCCATCTATTGCTGCACACTTTATCAGCCTCTCTTGTTTAATCAGTGGAAAGGGACCACCAAGTGACCGCCATATACTACCAAACAAAATAGATGTTTCTAATAAGGAGGCCTGTGAATGCAGTGGCGAATTCTACTATACAGCACTATGATGGTGTGATGTACTGTTATCTGCATTATCTTTTTGAGGCAGGTGTAATATTGTGAAAGAGCTTAAAGGGCCCATATCATGGAAAGCAGAATTTATATCCCTTTTTTTAAAATAAAAGTCAGATACAGTGTGTAAACATTCTTCAAGCTTCGATAAGTGCTGTTGACTGACCAGTTCACATACCCTATATATGTAAACTAAGCTTTACCGTTTTTTGTGATATCACATATTTACATTCATTCAGCCTGCAGCACTTTAGCCCCACCCACTCAAACAGAAGTCATAAGCAGTGTTTCAATAAGTCACAATACATCCCATTCATATATGAGTCTTAAAGGTACAGTAACAAAACCAGAAGGTTTAATTCTGAAGGTTAAAGAGATGCTAAAATGGTATTTTAAAATAAATTAGGGTTAGAGAAACATACAAATGTCATAAGTCTACTTCTGTGAAAGATATGCTAAACTATAGGATATGGGCCCTTTAATAAAGCAATCAATACGCTCTATTGCACAACCTTAATCACGAAAAATGCGTCAAATAACAATGAAAGCTGCAGATTCGAATGTAATCTCGCAGCGGCTGTGCGAATGAGTCAGCAGCGCGAGGCTAACAGCTCGCACTCCACTCGGCAGAAACAAAGGCTCCATCTCTTTAGCCGGAATCTGTGAGCTTAAAAAGGCAGGAGAGAACAGAGCGGAGTCTCGCTCCAGGCCGCAGAGTTCTCTAATGTGCTTTTATGTCTGCTTCAAAGAGAACAAGAGTGGTGGCACAAGCGCCGACCCTCTGTCCCTCACCCACCCCTCCTCGCAGAGCCTTCTTATGGTGAATGAGACAAAGTCGCTCCTCTTTTCTAAAGAAAAGGCTACGAAATGGCCATAGGTGCTTTCTTACCAAAGGGAACTCTACTCAGGTTGGAGCGGGGTGGACCTTTGTGGTTTGCAACCCAAAAGAGGACAAAGAGGCAACATTTTTCAGAAAATATGAGGACTTTTTTTAAAGAGAGTTTCTCTTTGAAAAAAAATATTTAGGGAATTGAGGTCTACACTCTTTACTCTAACAATTAAAGTGCCGAAGGGGCTCGTTGGAACTACAGAACAATCACCTCTGGTTCTCTAATAAATCTTTCAGTGGATTGTTCTTTAAAGCAAAACTCCAATGTTTTCCAGCTTAACCACCATTTTCTGCATCTGTATGACTGACCACCACAGGCAATAATCCCCCCCCCACACACACAGTTCATACAAAATAAGGAGTGAATGGGCCATGTGTTTTTGAGTTAATAGATTTTCTGTTGTTTAAGGAAGAACAAGAAAATGTTACGTTATTGTCCATACTAATAGATAGTAGATAGAGATGGGGTTGAAAAACACTGGAATATGAAGAACCAGTCGCTGAAATGTCCTTTACGGAACCAAAAGTGGTCTAATCTTACCCGCTAAGGGCTGGTGTGGTTGCACTTTTTCACAACAGCAAAGCAAGAGCACTGTTTGAAGACTGAGTTTATTAAATAAGCAGAATTTAAAGAATAAAGAAAGAATGAAAACTTATAGTCACACGTATGATTGGACTCCCTTGATCTGTGGTGCTGCTCAAATAAACGTTAATGTCCTAAAGTGTGTGTGAGCAGAATCGATATGGAATATGGAATTACACACAAAACTCCACCATGACTGTGGTACAGTTTAGATTTGAATCAGCCAGAGAAATTAGCACAATTTTCATATCTGACCATTCACAATCGACAGCTGATAATCATATCACTCAGTAAATGACTGGTTCACTGAGTCTATTCTTAACTGTTTCATTGACCGTATTACATTATATCCATCGATATTATCAGTTACCAGAATGTTTTGATCAATATAAGTCTCCTCAGACAGTCAGGAAGGGTAGGGGGCATTACTGTTTCATTGGACCATAAAAGGAAATGCTTGTTGCAGTGATGGAACTCTGAATGATGGTGGTACTGTGGGGTAAAGACAAATCTGAAAAATCAGGCCATACCTGACTCAATTTGCCACACAACCCTTGGTACAGGCCATGGATATCTCTCATCTCGATTACTGCAGTGCCCTCCTACTGGTTCTTCCAGCTTGTACGAGAAGACCCTTAAAGCTGGTTTAGCAGCAGCTCGGCTGGTCTTCAACCAACCCAATAGGCCGCATGTCACCCCACTGCTGATTGACCTACACTGGCTACCCATGGCTGCCCGAATTAAATTAAAGTCTCTAACTCTTGCCTACAGAGTGACATCTGGGTCGGC
>JBBPCZ010000089.1:22339328-22362620 GCA_037974445.1 Brycinus macrolepidotus | reverse complement strand
TCCAACATCAGTGTCTGACCTCATAAATGCTCTACAGAATGAATGGACACAAATTCCCACAGAAACTCCAAAATCTTCTGGAAAGCCTTCCAAGAAGAGTGGAAGCTGTTGTAGCTGCAAAGCGGGGACCAACTCTATATTAAAGTCTATGGATTTGAATGCAATATCATTTAAGTCCCTGCTGGTGTAATGGTCAGGCGTCCCAATACTTTTGTCCATATAGTGTATATGATATGTACAGTCATTGGGTGGAACATGTAGCCACTGTTGCTCTCACTGGACTGGACGTTGGACACTCTGATCATTTTTATGTTCAGGTTCATATCAATCCTCCATTCACGTGATAAAAAACATTGAATTATTATAATGAATACTTTCTCACAATTACCTATGTGAGATAATATTATTAATCAAAATCAATTACTTTAATTGACTGACAGCTTTACATTTTCCAGATAATCCCATCCCTAGATATACGAGTTTGATGTAATGACCTTCATGGCATCATTTTTCAGGTAACTCTCCACAGTCTGAGGCTAAAACACACCCCTTTACTAGAGAGAGAGATTATATGGCTAAACCAGGGCGATATGCTTAGAGCTGTGAGGCGTCACAGTCTTTCAAATTCTCCACACCACAATTCTGCTTATTACTCTACAGCATCTACAGCAAGCTTTGCTACAGGCATGCAACAAAAAACAAAATGTAAGGTTAACACAAGAAGTGAACCTTTCGTCATAAGACCCACATTAATGTGCGGCAAGCTGCCAGAATCTGCAATTTCTGCTCAACGAGCAAAACGCCAGCTTTATAACACATTTCAGTAGGCCTTATGAAGGTGTGAAAAGTGCTACTACTGATTGAACTACGGAGCCATTCCTGTAATTTCCATGCAGTTTTGTTGGTGAGGTTTTTTTTCCCAGTGGTGCAGCTTCACTACTGCGAAAGCCCAGCAGAGGGGGAGAAAGACCGACTTTACAAACAACAAACAATCAAAACACGCCCCATTTGTCTGTTATTGTAAAGGAATTGTTACATGGCGGCATCACTTTACTTTTTATAGTTATGTATGTTTCATATGTATGTTTTCATAACAGTATATTATTACTGTTATTATCATTATTTATTCAGAAAGGCTAGTCTGGTTTTTTTTTTTTTGAGGTTAAAGCTCAATTTTTCAAAGTTTTTAGTCTGTTTTTCAAGTACGATTTCATTCAAAAGTTTGAAATCACCTGTGATCTGAATTTTGATCATTTTTATATGCAATAATAACTTGCAGAGTGTAGAATTAAATGTTAAACTGGACATGAAAAGGTACTTTCATGTGTTTTATTCCAGATTTCAGTTACTTTAGCAACAAAAAGAGGTTCATGAATGAGACATACTCCATTTATCCATGATAAATTTTGAAGTGGTGGCTCTTTACTGAAGGTAAAAGACATAGGTCTTTTGTGATCACTGACTTCAAGCTACAATGACCTTTATAAAGCGTCGGTTAACGTAACCCTTTCTGAGGTGAAATCACATCGAATTTGAGAAAAGCAGCCTTCATGGCAACTGGAATAAGCTGTTGTTGGATGAGTCTTTGTAAAAAATGATGTACGTTTATGTCAGTCGTCATGAAAGGCTTGTGTGGGCGTTTTGTAGCCTTAAGAAAGCTGCCCTTCAGTAAAGTGTTACCTTCTATTATAACCGAATTCTTGTTCTACAGGTTTCTCTGTTATTTTAAAATCGTCTACAGATCGGATGGACACATCTAACATTTTTCACGTTTTACAAACTGTCTGCCAAATGCTTGAAACCTGTAAAGGACTTGCATATTAGAACAATTTTGCACATTCATCTGCAACCAAATCGGCTTTATATTGTCCATAACATTGACCCCAAACTTTTGAATGTTTGGATGGCTGTGTTGGGAGGCTGTTAGTAAATTTCTCATCCAGACATAAAACAGATGTGAATGGCAGTCTTACGAAGTACAATGGCTTTTTTTTCTCTCTCACCCTGTGCTGGACGTCTACTGCAAAACCACAGTGACCATGCCCCCACCCCACCCACCTGAAGACACTACCGTAATAGCATCATCATAATCAGTCTCAATGATGCGGTGAGATCCTGAGACATACACACACAGCAAACAGTTGAATCGCTACGAAATGACGGCATCATACATCATTTAGAACAACTGCCTGCAGATTCCAAGCAGAAAACCTTTCTGTATAAAGACCTCTAAGGTTGTGTCGTCATTTTGTACCTCGCCATAGTATCTGGAGTCCAAACCGTCTTTCTCTATAGAAAAATGAGTTGTGTTTACATGAGCAGCACGGATCTGTGTCGGAAGCGCAACAAATGGTAAATTGTCATCATAGAGCAAAGCTTCTTATAGGGAAGTTCCCCCGATTTGTGTTGATGCTCGAGGTGTCAGGTTTTATATGTCACGCAGAACCAAAGTTATTGTAATGTAAAAACATGTAATAATAATAATAATAACCACTACTGGGGGTTTAAAAATGCCCATAAAGAACAAAAATGCCAAAATTTCTTTTATTTTAGGTCTTAGAAACAAACGGAAAAAACAAAAGACCTTTGAACCCGGGAAAACTTTCAGGATAGTCTCCGCCCACAAGTGGGTGGGGAAAACCCGCAGAGGGAGGGGCTCCGGAGGGCGGCCGAGAGAAAGAGTAGCAAACGGCGAGCGTGTAGGAGAACAAACACCGGTTTTAGACTGATTTACACCGCTTATATTTGTTAAAATCAGATATTAATAATACACTCTGTTCTGAGTTCTGAGGGTTAAGAGCCACTGTCATGCTCTCAGGTTAAAGGAATAGTTTGGTGAAAAATCTAACCTAATTCAAGTTATCCCTTATTTCAGTAGTCAAACAGCTAAGATGTCTATTGTGTAAAATTAGCTTATTTATGCTAGCACTAGAGCCATCAAGGGTATCATTATCAAACACTACAAAGTCAACAGTTTCCCAAATTTCCGTAAACACATCTCCAAAACCTCTTTCATCTCACTCGAACCACATCCAACTCATCATTAAGGTGGTTCCGACTCGTGGGTGTGGTTTAGGACACATTATGACTTACTGTGAGCCAGAAAAATGAACAAAATTTCACTGCTACAGGCAGACATTCCAGACAGCGCCATGGCAGGAGGACTGATCTTTGCATTTCTTTGTATTTATGATGGTCATTGTCACAAATATTGATTCTAGATCAGCTCCTACTCCTGAGGTGGTTTGTGAAAACAGACCCTGTTGTCTAAAAAGTTTGCACTACTCATGTTATGTGACTTACAGTGTCCTAAATCACACTGCCAAGTCTGCGTCACCTTAATGAAGACCTGGATGTAATGTGAGTGGATTAAGAGAACTTTTTTGGGGATGTATTTATGGAAAAGATTTGTGTGACTATTGACGTCAAATGTTTGTTAGCAATATTATCCTCACCGCTCCAGTTCTAAACTAAAGAAGCAAAACTGGAATTAAAAACATGACTTAACTGATTGACTACATCTGGGCTAAGTGTAAATGTGATGTTTTGCTGAACTATTCCTTTAACCAGGCACCAGTGATGATATGTCCTATGTAGATTTTCCCCTAAAATATCACTGTAATTTAAACAACAAGGTTATTAAGTAAATAAAATTGGAAGTTTAGAATACAATCAAACTTGCAAACCAACATATGCAATTATTTGATATCATAAGATAAGTACTTTAGCTGCTTTGGCAGCAGTGGTTATGGTTTAAGTAGCTGATGTTACATTCACATAATTTGGCAGATGCTTTTACGTATCCAAAGCAACTTACAGTTTTTGCATATAAGGCAAATGTAGTGTTAAAGTCTTGCCCAAGGACTCTTACTGGTGTTGTGTGGTGTGTGGACCCGGGGTTGGAACCGAACCCCACTCTCCTGCTTGGATGTTATCCACTACACTAACCACCCAATGCACTAGATCAGTACAGTAATATTTAAAACGGTTTGTAAGTAGGGTAATAGTCTTATTTTCACGTAACTGGGTGATGTCATGTCCTGGGTTCTGAGTGTGAAAAGAGCTTTTTTAGAGCCTTGTTAGGGCATGTCGGAGTTCCTCCAGACACGGAGTTCTTATAGGGAGCTACACAATGGCACACAACCTCAGAGCTGGAGTTAATTATACACGGATACTTATAGATGCTTATACAGAGAACTGTTCATCTAAAATCATATCCCTGCAGCCTTGCTTACACCAAAAAAAAACACAATGACAATCGTATGCAAAAGTTTGAACACCCCTGGTAAAATGACATATTTTGTTGATTTTCGAAGTTATAATAATTTAACCCATCCTCTACAGGGAACCAACATAAAAAATGCATTTATTTTCACATTTTAGTGCACAATTTCGATTTATTTGTTAGGTTTAAGATATTGTAAAAGAAAATAAAAATATATAAGTATATTAAATTCGGTAAGTAAACAGTAATTTTGGTCATTAAATTTGTGCAGACGTGTTTTCTCTGTAGAGGATCTACTTATTTTCGCTTACAAACTCAACAAAGCATGTCATTTGACCAGGGGTGCACAAACGTTAAGAAGTGATTGTGTTCATAGTCACAGAGTAAAAAGACCATGGTAGACTATTAACACCGGAAGAAAATTTCTCATAACTCATCGAGATTTTGACCGGTCAAATTCTCTTTTGCTTGTTTATAATAGATGTAAAGGGGCACTTTGACTGACACTCTTATCCAGAGCGACTTACAGTCATTAGTTACAGGGACAGTCCCCCTGGAGACACTGAGGGTTAAGTGTCTTGCTCAAGTACACAATGGTAGAAAGTGGGGGGTTTGAACCTGCAACTTTGTGGTCGTTGGGTTCACAGGCAAGTGTTTTACCCACTAGGCTACTACATTTATAGATGGATATCTAAGTTAAAAGTAACTTCATATTTTTATCAAATATGTAATCGTGAGTAAAATAAATGTGCCCTTATTACTATGTGACTGTGTTTTGTCACCTCCAAAACTGTTCAAAACTGTTTTCTACTGATTCACACATGCGCACATATACACATACACTTACTTTGTAGCTTTTTGCTAGGGCTGTCTCCGTGGACATGTCTGCGTGGGAGATAGGGGGAGGGTTGGGGGAGAGGGAAGGAGGATCCGTCATGGGTCTGCAGCTTATACCAGTGTGGCTGATCATCCAACAGAGCCGTCTCCAGCTCTATTAGGATCTGCAAAAGAGGAACAGTCAGTTACTACAGTACATTAACCCTTAGAACGCAAGCGCAACAAATGGTAAATTGTCATACGTCAAAACAGCTGGAAGTTGCCCCGGTTTGTGTTGATGCCCGAGGTGTCAGACGTCATGCTGAGCTTTGTTTGGTGTTGCTGTGTCATGTTGAGCCAAAGTTATTGTAATTTAAAAACATGTAATAATAATTTCCGCTAATGGAATTTTAAAAATGGCGTCACACACAAACGAACGTAAAGAACAAAAATGAACAAATTTCTTTTATTTTAGGTCTTAGAAACGAACAGAAAAAACCATGATATTTGAACCCGGGAGAACTTTCAGGATAGTCTCCGCCCAGAAGTGGGCGGGGAAAACCCGCAGAGGGAGGGGGTCCGGAGAGCGGCCGAGCGGCGGCGCGCCGAGAGAAAGAGCAGCAAACGGCGAGTGTGTAGGAGAACAAACACCGGTTTTAGACTGATTTACACCATTTATATTTACTGAAATCTAAGTGTTAAAACAATAATCTGGTAAAATACCAAATTTACACAATGTTCCTCTGGCCCCAGATGTAGTTGATAAGCCAAGACATATTTGGAATGCATATTTTGTTTAGTTTAGTGCTGAGGCTTTGAGACTAACACTACCAATGAACACTACTCAAGACAAAAGTCACCCAAATCATGTAAAGTTCTGTAAACACATCCCCCAAAACTTCTCTCAGCCCACTCAAACCACATCCAGCTCTTCAGTAAGGTGGCACAGCCTTGAAGATGTAGTTTAGGACACAGCATGGCAGCATGACTGTGAGGTATAAAGTGAATAAAACTTCACTGTATAGCTGAATGTTATGGGCAGACACTTTAGACAACAGGGTCTGTTTTCACAAATCAGTTCAGGAGTACGAGTGCTGATCTAGAATCAGTTTTCATCATAAGAAATGCAGAGGACTCCAGAATCAGTCCTTCATATGACTGCTTTGTGAAACCAAGGTGTTGTCTGAAGTGGCTGCCTGTAGCTGTGAAGTTTTGTTGATTTTATAGCTCACAGTAAACCGCATACACAAATTTGCACCATCTTAATGAACAGCTGTATGTAGATTTGGTGACGCACTTATAGAAAAGCTTTGGGTGATTATTGACTTGTTAGACTAAAGAGAAAATTGTGGTCCCTGCAGATGTATACAATTCTAAACACTTTTCGACTGTAAACATTAGTATTATTTATTTCTGAATTATTTCTGTGGAAAGTGTAGGTTTTAAACTCCCAATCCATTCCAAATTTATGTTTATGAGGAGAAAAGAAGAATCTTTATTGAATTTGGTGAGTTACTGTTGTGTGTACATCAGTGTTTTGCACAAAGAAAAACATCCTCTACAGATTTGTCATTTTTTAATTGAAATGATTTTTTAAAAAAAGTAAAGTAAAGTGGCCCCTTATAGTCACACGTGAACACACCACAGCACACAGTGTGAAATTCTTTCTCTGTATTTTACCCATTCACCAAGTGAAGCAGCGGGCAGCCAGGAACACAGCGGCCGGGGAGCAGTGTGTGGGGATGGTATCTTGCTCTAGGGAACCTCAGTGGTGTCACTAGCAGTTGGGATTCGAACCCACAACCTTCTGATTGCAGGGGCAACTCCCTAACCACTAGGCCACCTGTGTACATAAGTTGCACATGAATAAACTTGAGTAACACATTTCAGTTAGGTTGAAATGATGCGCACAATTGAATCAAGTCAATTCAAAGCTTAATTCCAGTGTGGATACCACACTTTCACACCACACACACAAACCTCTCCGAGGAAATCGCTCTCCTCCTCCTGCGCTCTGGGTTGGTCCCACACTGTGATCTCCAGCATGCGCTCTCTGAAGTCCCTGCGGTGAACATGCGAGTACAGAAATGTCTGGTTCCACTTGGGTTCAGCGCTCTTCTTCACTGTCTTCGTCCTCCTCTTGCTCTTGTCACTATAAAGAAATTGACACTGTAGTGTACATACAGCACGGTGCAAAAGTCAGAGACCACCCTTTCGTTTATTTAATCCAGGCAAAACGGTCATTAAACCCGTTATTCATTTTTCAGCTTCAGAAAACACACAAAATCCGAATATAAACACCTGAATATATTTCAGTTTTGTTAGTATTTAGTTCCCTTTTTTACAGCTTCCGTTATATTTTTCTGACTAAATCTGTAGGGATATTTTTTTCATTATTCTTCTAAACATCGACAAAGTTCAGTCTTAGAAGTTTCTCCAATCCCAATTACAAATTTACACTCATCTGTCTATAAAACCTTCCTCCACACCTCAGACGTCCAGTTCGGGTGTCCTAGTGCAGATGTTCTTCTTGCTCCTGTTTCTTTTCTTGTTCCCGTTTCTTTTTCTCAGTTACGACTTCTTGAACTTTTACACGTCTTTTCAGACCCGCAGCGTTGAGTTGTCTTAGTAAAAGGATGGACATAAAGGATTTTTTCACTTTTAAAACGAGAGTGGAGCTCGATTTTCTTTTTAACTGAAGGGGAACAGTACTGGTGGTCTACCAGGTCTTGCATGTGTCTTAGGAGTTCCTTAGGAGTTTTCTATCACTCACATTCCCTTTCCGAACTCCAGCTTTTGAAAACTGTTTTGTTTTTTAATTATTTTAATTCAACTTCCGTGCGCAAATGGATGATCTTCTAATCGCCTCAGAAATCTCTCCTTCAGATGCACTCGAGAGACAACTGTGCATGGCAGCTGAGGTGTGTTTGGGTAGTTGCTTGTGTGAATGTTTCTCTTTGAAAAGGCACATTAACGTCATTGAGAGCTTAGCGAGCAGCTTTTGTTGGGAGACACTGTAACTGTAACTGGTGGGGTTTAAGGCTGGAAGGATAGAAGAGCTAAAGTGACAGTAGGATGCACACAAATCAAGAATGGCCAAAAAAGTAAATTATCTTAAGCCTGAATTTTGTCCAATCTGAATTTTATTAACCATCAGACTTAATGAATCCTTATATTTTGTTAATTAAATTCCATTTATTGAATAATAATTTCTCACCTCCGATCAGGAAGAAAGTACATTTTGACATAAGGATTGCGTGGTCGCCCATCTGGTCGAGGAGACAGGTCTCTGGCTTGTAATACATTTACAATAAGCTGATGGCCCACTTTGTCGTACCACAATTTCACCTGTTTATAAAGGAAGACATACAGAATTATTTTAGCCTACAATGAACAAAACAGATATTTTCTAAATATAAGTACGATGTGGAGTATTTTTTTTAAAGGCTACATTACAAATAATAATAAAATCTACCTGCTTCTATGTAAAAAAAAACAAAAACATTCTACAAAATAGTCAATCAAATTGTCCCCTTTCTCAAAATTTAACTAATCATCCAAGCCATGTTCGGCATCTGTAGTGCTTCTTTAGATTTGCACTATGTCTTTTTCTTTAAAAACATTGTGAAACGGAAATTTGTAGGTAAAACAGTATCAGGGAGGGTTTTGATGATTGGTGGGAGTGGTGTGAGAGGGTGGTGAAACATCATATCATTCATTAATATTATTTTTCCTCACCTCCTGGTGCACAGTGATGTAATCAAAACCCAGAAAACATTTTAGAGACGAGACAAAAGGCATTAAACTTTTTTTTAGCAATTAGGGGGCAAAGAAGACTATGAAGACTATGAACTAATAAGGTTAAAAATGTCCATTTTGATTTCAAGTTGACTTTAAATCTTTTGTAAACACCAAACATACAGAACAGAACAGTTGTTCACAATTTTTGTCTTGTCTTTATATCACTTTCTATGGCAGAGGTCCTCAATTCCAGACCGTTTCCAGTCCTGGAACAGCCGCCTAACAGCGAATACAAAATACTGGGCTGTAGACCATTCGAAAACCTCAGTTCTATACAGTCATCTTTTTGCTCCTACTTACCGAAAGCTGGCCTGGAAGAACCTGAGGGAGGTCTCTCAACATTCCAGGACTTGTGGGGGACATCACGGAGATGGAAGGACGATCCATCTTTTGAGACTCATCTATAGAGCTGGAACCAGCTAGACCAGCAAAAAGACACAAAGTACTGTGTGTGTTATTCCAAGATAAAAAGTCTGCGATAAGCATATGGTGCTTAATATGTAAAAATCAATGTGATTTATTTTAATCAACGAAATCAATGACACTTCTATTTATTACAATTTTATTTACAAAGAAAAGGAAAATCCAGTTTTTCATGGTATGGGTCCTGTAATAAAACTCCAATTTATGTTCCTTATAATAAATAGACACCGTCTAATGAATAAAACTCAGACAAACTTACTAGATTCAAGAGGAGGATGTGATGTCTGTGGAATTCTTGGTGTGTCTCTTCAAAAATGAAAATACATGACAATGTTATAGGACATATTAAAAAATTACAGTTCTTCTGAAACAAACACAGACTACTATGACTAAACACACTGGACTGATTCATGGTAGCACCAAAACTCAAACAGGGAAAGAGCAGGGATCCAGAGGGTTTAATCAGCTTGGTATCTAAACATTGCTAATAATAACACCGTCATTTAAGGTTTTGAGGGTATTTTAGGGTCAAACACTGGACAGTGGGGACAATGTGACTGTCACTGCGTGCTTTACTTACTGATAAGCTCTATACACCTTTCTCAAGAAGTTTTTGGAAAGAATACGATGGATACATCTTTTACATGCAGTGGGAAAACAAATCACAAATGGACATCAATTTGAATTATGAAGAATGCAACAGACTGAAGCCAGTAAATGTGTAAAAATGTTCATCTGAATGTCTCTAGTTGAATTTATACTTCTCTGCTTAGAAAATCTGCAGGCACACAAAGCACCTGGAAGTCAAGGACTTACAAACTAAAGACCAGAACTTCATTATGGCTTAAAGGAAAGGTTTGGCAAAAAAATCTAATTTACACACATTTCTACTTACATCAGACGCAACCTACATTTACGGCCCTTAGCAGATGCTTTTATCCAAAGCAACTTCCATTCCCTACCTACAGGGGACAGTCTCCCTGGAGCAACTTGGGGTTAAGGGTCTTGCTCAGGAACCCAGTGACGGTTTTGCTGAAGGTAGGATTTGAACCCATGATCTCTTGGTCCAGATGTAAGTATCCTACCCACTAGGCCACCACCACCCCAACCAGTGAATGTTCGAATGTTTGGAGTCCAAATTTGGCTTCTTTTGATTAACACTGAAGCTTTAAGGCTAATGCTACCAAACACTGGAACTTCTTTCAACCTATTTAAAACATATACCGCTCTTCATTAAGGAGGCGCAGATATTTGGCTTGAGTGGATTGAGAGAAATTTTGTGGAAAAGATTTAGGTGACTATTAATTTCTAGCAATGTTAGCCTCGCAACTGCAGATCTAAAATAAAATTTGGACAGCATACATGTCTGCATCTGGGCTAAATGGAAAACTGTAAATGACATTTTTCGCCAAACCTCATCCCTAATAACTCAAAAGCTGGTCAAGCTAGTGAATTGGATTTTTAGCAAATGAATCATCTTTTGATTGACAGAGCATAACGTACAATACAGCTGTGGTTCATTATGCTTACCCAATTGGTCTTGAAACAACTATTTCTACTTGAGGTGCAGACTGCGACTCTAAAATGATGTTGTACACTTCTTTCTTGGTTGCTCCAGGCAATGCTTTCCCATTCCACTGCAACACCTCATCACCTGAAATCAAAATGACCTCCGTTTTGTACACGAGCGTTAAGTGGTCTACACAGCCAGGAGTACAGTTTAATGGAGTTAAACGCTGAAAGCGGACAAGAATCAAATTTATATTGAACATATTAATGAAGTTCATGATCATTTTAGGCCACCTGAGCTCATACTCTCAAGCCTTATTTGCATTATAATGGAAATCAGTTGTGAGGAGCCCCATCCGGAATATTGAACATTTCAGAATTCAGGGCCCAGTTTGAAACTGCTGAACATTTAATCATCCTCACCTGCTCGTAAATGGCCTACAATGTCTGCAAGACTTCCTTTCTTTACTTTGGTGATGAAAGCTCCAAGCCGCCCAGTCTCTGTCATCTTCCCTCCAACCACCTGAGAACATGAAACGGTCAATCAATCACGCAGTAGAAGAACTTGAAACAAAACGTTCAAAGTTCTGTGGAGAATATTAAACTTGAAACGAAACAGAAAATAAGCTTAAACTTAATCAAATACTTCACAGGAATATTTTAGAACATAAGATGAAGTCTTTTTACTCTTTTTATCTCTTGTCCAGACAGCAGCTTAGCATTTAGGCTAGTATATGCAGGGCTGAAAGTAGTTACTCAGATATAAATATACTCAGATATAAACTTTAAATAGCATAAAGGTTTACAGTAATGAGTAGTAGGCCACAATTACTCCATTACTTTTAGTAAATAATAAAAAATTAAGCAAAATAAATCTGAATTACGAATTTTACAAGATATTATCATATTATATTTTATATGTCCACGCATGTGTAGACACCTGAAATCGTTGGAACATTGCTGTGATTATTTGATTGCATTCAGCCACAAGAGCATTCGTGAAGTCAAGAAAGTTATGTATCTATAGTATAAATACCCCAGCACTTGTGTATATAGCATAGTGTTTTTTTGTATTGAGGTTTTTCTGCGGATTTTTTATTGGATTTATTTAGACTTGTTCCTGTCTCTGTGTCTCTGTGCTGTTGTAACATAAGCAATTTCCTCCAGGATCAATAACGTTTTCGGATTCTGATTCTGAAGTACTGAAGCTGGATGAACTCCAACTCATTCCAAAGATACTGGAAGCTCCATCACTCCAGAGAACACAGTTTCACTGCTCCACAGCCCAGTGCCTTGGGGTACGCATAAAGCAATTTACTAATTAGAAGGGCAGTCTGGATAGTTCATTCATTCATTCATTTTCTGTAACCGCTTAATCCTTACTAGGGTCGTGGGTTGTCTGGATACTTTCAAACATATAGTCATGGCTGTAACAAACTATAAGGAGGCTTAGGTCTGGACCTCTGTAGTTTCAGAAGATTTCTCTTATCTCTAATCTTGAGATGTGTCAACAGCAACCACCTCATAGCTGGCATAGACCACCCAATCAGCAGTGACACGACTGATTCTCTCTTAGACTTACCACAAGCCAATAGATTCCTCCACACTGCCTGCCCCCACACCATCCCCCCAGACTCACCTGAACCGTGAACTGACTCAACTTTCCACCTTGCACTTTACACATCACTCTTTTATGATGCACATAGAGTTACATCCAAAAAACACATCCATATCACACAGAATCCTACAGTTAATAATCAGGATGATAAGTTCATGAATACTGTCTCAGAGAACGGAATGAATGGGCACTAATTCCCACAGAAACTCCAAAATCTTGTGGAAAGCCTTCCAAGAAGAGTGGAAGCTGTTATAGCACAAAGTGGGGACCAACTCCATATTAAAGTCTATGGATTTGAATGCAGCGTCATTAAAGTCCCTGCTGGTGGAATGGTCAAGCGTCCCAAAACTTTTGGCCATATAGTGTACGAGCTCCGTAGTTAGCCATATTAGTGACAGTGTGTGAACTTAAAGCTAGCTCAGTTTAAACAGTGGACAAAACAGAAGCAATGAAGCGATGCAAAAAAAGGATATTAAAAACTGGCAATTACAGTACACATGTTTGAGATAGTTGGTATATTAACTATTAAACAGTTCACGTTTTTTTTTTTTGGTCAAAATAGGCCTCACAGACAAATTTGGATTCTGGTTATGGCCCTGCATTTCGGGCATGTCATTAACGAGATAATTTCCAAACACAAACGATGGCAAAACACATTTTGATGAGATCTCCAGGTAATGGCGATGTCAAGTTAAAAGTTCAGAAACAAGCAATGGCTGTCAGGGGCAACAGACCAGTCCGGCGCTTTAAGAGAAGTGCCAGGTGAGAGGTGCTGACAGAGATATAAGGTACAATAACTGGCAGCAGTACAGAGGTGCTGCCAAAAACAAATTAAAAATAAATAAAAGATAAGTCTCGTACTCAGGCTAGCACCTAGTCTAGCCATGTGTAATGTAGCGCGGCGTTGCGTTAGGGGAGCGACGCAGACAGAGGCGGTAGGATGTGTAATGTACAGCAGTTGGCAGCAGTAGAGAGGCGCTGACAGGCTCACCTTTAGCCCCAGCAGCGAGCCAGCTTCTCGGGGCATGGCCGAGCGCTTGCTCAGAGTAATGCGGCCGATCAAATGATCTCCCTCTTTGGACGGCTGCCAGGTAACAGGATGCTGAGGAGAAATGGAACGGTGCTTTTCAGTTCCATTAATGATGGGCACACTCTCCCACTGATGCACATACACCATCCAATATCACACACACATACACACACACACACATACACACACTGTACATTACCCAGGATTTACCGTACGAGAGGTGTTGTGTGGAATTTATACCCAGTTTTGAAAAACACAGGATCAGTTTTCATTTCATTCGCATTAAATGTTTCCTCACTAGACTTGATCGCACCCAGTCATGGCATCTTTTATTGATTTTCTAAACTTAAGTATGCCATTTTCTATGTTTATATTTTATATTTTTTCCCACTGTGTTCAGTTCAGCACAAAAAGTATAATTGTGTATTAAAATGTGTGTTCTCTGTAGAGGATGTGTACTCAACAAAACATAATTTGACCAGGGGTGGGCAAACCTTTGCTTACGAAACTTGATGCATATCACTAAATTACATTAATAACAGAGATTCTCCATTTAAAAATGTTTTTTAATTACAGTACTAGCCTTAATCTGTGTTCAGGAACATGGTCCATATAGAATTTAGTATGTAGTATCGTATCGTATCGTATCATATCGTATCATATCGTATCGTTTCGTATTGTATCGTTTCGTATCGTATTGTTTCATATTGCATTGTATTGTATTGTACTGTATTGTATCGTATCGTATAGTATGGTATAGTATAGTATAGCATAGCATAGCATAGCCTAATATAGTATAGAATAGTAAAGTATGGTGTAGTATTCGGGATATATGTACATCAATAGGCCTATAAAGATAACATTTTACACACCTGACAAAATACCTCAGTCTACTTGACAAAAACAATATGTGTACAATATACATTTCTCCACAATCAAATAAAAATACGTTCCCATAAGTTCCCTGCCAATAAATACTTACATGCCACACAGCGGGGTCTAGAGGATGGCAGTCCCAGTCACCTACAGAGAAAGAACAAAGAGGAAAAGGTAGAACAAACAGGAAAATGTTAGGAGAGCCAGAATGTGTGATATGCAAAGGAAGCCATATTTGCTTTGACTCCATTAGTGCATTGAGTCATAAAATATAAAAGTCATAAAAAACACATCAGTGTGTGCTATATGTGGCAGGATCTCCCCTGAAGCTACCTAATGACTTGGCACACAACAAATAAACATTCTACCGAGTGACTTTGGGAGCGTCTAATAGTGTCTCTCCTTCTGGAGGATCAAAGTGTACCAACTTTTCGTTGTGCTGGGTGGAGAACTTCTTAACAGTGTTAAGCTTAGGCCTGATGCTGGATGTGAAAAGGATGTGACATTGCTAGCTCTCAGCTCAGCTCTAGGTTCAGTTTGACCTTTGGGTTTAAATTGTTTAGTGTCAGGTCTCGTGAGATCAGCGTTGACCCGAAGTGACACCGTGGGAGAATGATACACATCTCGAACAATGTTCAGCAGGTGACATTAGTCAAACTGTTAGGGAGACCTTTAGCGATGCCCGCTTAATCCACCCATTAGGCTGCAGTAGAGTATAAAGCTAGTTGAAGGGTAGCTTAATGAAAAAGGGTAACTAGGGACACAGATTAACAGCCACCCATCCACATTCTATGAGCCACCTCACTAAAATCACACAGACCACACGTCTTGCTGACAGTTTTTGAGAATAATTCATAACATTAACGTAAAAGAATCGAAGAATCTTTAGCTCCAGGTGGTCCTTGGGGCTCCAGTTCCATCCCTGAGGTCTAGGGACCCCCCAGGGTGCATATGAAGACCACTGTGACCTTGTTTTGGAGGAGTTCATGTACTCCACCACTACGCATCATGGTACTGTCCTTTTCCAGAGGAGGCTGGACAGTGTTTGAACATCCAAACAGCACTAGCATTTCAAAAAGCATCTCTTTTAAGGAATTTGACTTGAACTGTAAGGTTACATTAGCTTTTCATCTCTGGTTTCATTTCTGAAAACCGAGCTAGTTTCCGATTCGATTCATCTTTCCCCTAGTAGCAAAGATGGCTAATTGTACTTGACCTGCCAGCCATTAGTGGTTAACCTTTAATCTAGCTTAGCAAAACGCATCAAGATGGGGACGCTGAACGCCAAAAGTGAACTGCAGGTTAAGATAAATGTAGCGACCGCAAAGCATAATGGCATCCAGCCTGGTGCAGCGTACTTAAGAGTGAATTATACAGTGTTTATGTTCTACAAAGTCCTGGGATGGACGAGAATTGGGCAGTCACTGGACTGCGTTACATGTGCGCGTCACTGACCTAATTCCCAAATCTGCTGTCCCACAAAAAAGAAGGGAACTTTCCAAACAGATACTGTTTGTTGAAGGGGCTTGATTTGTAGTTCTGTGTTATTCTTCCTTTGTGCAATTCAATGGGAATGGGAAACAGAGCATATGTCAAAAACAGTACCAAGAACAGTATAGTGTAACTATGGTGGTATTTTGTCTATGCCAGTATACTAGCATTGGTATCACACCAATGAAAGGTTCCTACCTTTCTCACTGACGCTCTCGATCTCCACATCTTCACAGCTGGTGTACTCTGGAGTGGACCCTCCTTCCTCCTCCGAGCTGCTAATGGACATCTGCCTCTTGTTGAGGCCACGTTTGGGCCGGTAAGCCCTTGGCGGAGGAGGCCGGAGACACTCTGACTGATCAGAGCTGAGAGAGGAATCCTTCCGGAAGCTTTCTGCAGCCTTCTCCCGCTTGGTTTTGTGCAGTAAAGCCACTGATCCAGGTTCCAGGTGGTCCTTGGGGCCCCAGTCCTGTCCGTCCCTGAGGTCTGGGGGGCCCCCAGGGCTCTTACGAGGACCACCGTGACCCTGTTTTTGGAGGGGTCCATGTCCCCCACCACTACCCCCCACGGTCCTGTCCACAGAGTATGCCCGGTGGTTTTCTAAAATTGCCTTGCGATCCTCATTAACCGCCACTCTTCTGCTTAGACGGCTGCCTGGGGTCTCGCCCCCATCCTGAGCCAGTCCCACCTCATTGATGGCCAGGTCACTATGATGACGCTCTTGACGCATTTTGGACACTTTGGCATGCATTCGCATCTCTTGTTCCTCTTTCTGAGGCTTGACCGGGTAACGGGCCAAGTTGGGGTCACTACGGTAACGTGTCTGGTACTCCTCCTCCCTCCGTTGACGCTCTCGTTCCTCTTCTTCCTGTCTTCGCCGCTGGTCCGGGTGGGCAGAGTCACCCTCTGGGTGGTTGTATTCATGGGAATGGCCTTTCTCCAGACGCCTGCCTTCTCGCCTTTCCCCCAAAGCACGATCTTCTGACGCCTGTGCCGGCAGCCTGCCTGGCCCTGCCCTCCTCTCGCCTCGTCCGGGCACCTTGCCGTTCTGCTCATGTAGGGATAAAGGCCTCTTCCTATTGGATGAGAAAAAGACAGGAATGAGGTATATATGAATAGCAAAATGTCGTTGTAAAAACATATATTAGAAGACGTCATAAATTAAAGTCATGAACTTGGGCAAGTTCTGGGTTACTAGAGTTACCAGAGTTGTGATGTATCACCAGGCATTCTTTAAGACCACCGAACACAGATACTGCTCTATCCCAAAGCATATCTGTACTGTTTGTGCAATGACTTTAGCAGATGCCACTGACCACCAAAAAAACTGATTTGGAAAAACTTGGTAAAATGAAAATAAGAGGTGAAATTGATGTAATACATCTCAGAAAATGCTTCATCTGCAGAAAATCATGGTCTGGTTATCGGATGGAAGAAAAAATGAAAAAACCTGTAACAAATCCAGCTCAAAATAGCACATACTCATATTGTATGATGTGTTATTAGCTGTGTATTTCTTCCTGAGAGTAGTTGAGTGTTCAGATAGTTTGATTGTTCGGAAAGTTTGAATGTAACTATACTGATAGTTCGGATAGCCTACTTTTAGATTCTCACCTAAGTGAGACAGATCATTAGTCAAGACCACGTTTGTTGAGTTCGAGACGTGTCCAAGACGAGGACTAGTTGAGTCCAAGTAAAGACTGAGTCTACAGGAGAGAGACATGGTTAAAAAGAATCCTTTTCGAGACCACTTATTTACCTGTTTATAATTTTCATGTGATTCTGGAGACACAGTATTTTGTCCACTTTAAGATCATTTTTCACTATTGTTTGTAACAACATTGTAGGATCAACACTGCCTGTTCTTGATGAACTTAATTATAATTAAACCAGTGCCTGCTTTCTGAACAAGCTCGCTTAATCAATAATTTGGTCAACTCTTGTGGCCATCTTCCTTTGTTGATGGGGGAGGGGGTTGTTTAATTTACTGTTGCTGATGCGGCCATTTTGTCAATTGATTTTTTTGTTGTTGTTGTGGCAGCAAAGATTTTGGTGTGCTCTGCTGACACTGAGAAATATTACTAGAACTAACACTGTTTTAAAATCAGCTGGAGACCAATGGCTTAGACAGAGACAAGTCCGGGGCCAAATACCATCAAGTCCGAGACAAGTCTGAGACCATACAAAAAAATGGCTCCTGAGTATTATTTTTCAGGTTTTTTTGAAGAATATTGTGATTGTATCAGCCAATATTCAAAGTTTTAATAATAGTTTGGGTATTAGAAGAGGAAAAATGGTATCGTACCATCTCTAGTGACAATTTTTCTGACTTTGTGAGTTTCTGAACACCAAATGCACCAAAAAGCAGTTTAAGTTCAGTCGGAAAGAACCGTCACAGCTGAAAAAGCATAAAATCAGATCACCAGTGATCTATATTTACAGAACAGGTTTCAAGCAATCAGAGTAAGTTGTATTTCCAATTACAGTTATATATTTTACTCTCACAATCCAGGGAAAGTGTCATTTAATGAGCATTGTGCAACCATGGACACTACAATCAAGCTAAACTGGAAACCTGAAACGTCAAAATGCAGCGTGTGCATTAATATAACACAGATGATCCGCTTCCACATGGAAAAATCACAAATCATAAATCTTCTGACCCGGCTTCAATTTAGTCAAAGTAAGAGCAACATTATTTTTCCCTTTCATTTTTGAGAGGGATTATAACAAAAGCAGTAGACCATATTCAGCATGCAGAAAATGGGTCTGTGTGAAAAGTGGATTTTGTTGCACATCTGATCGAGATATAGAACTTGTGGTACATGCACAAGACACAACCGCTCTAAGGCACTGAACCATAGAAACCAGATGTCCTCAGGTGTATCTGTCCCAGATTTAATTATATGTGAATGAACCCCTTAAACCGCAAGGGTCTGTATATACAACTACACTCTCATAAGTTGTTTAACGTACATATTAGGGATTTTTTATGGTCTTACACTCGTCATTTGACAATATCTAAACTCAGTTTGCTTAATATAGTTTTTCAGTAAGGCATGTATTGAATAAAAAAATAAATGGGCTGTGGATTACTTTGGCATTAGTAATTACATTTATGACTGTAGGATTGCAGAGAATGCTGAGACACAACAATATTCATATTGCTGATGTTGCATCTCATGTACAATAGCAATATCAAAACAATATGTGGAATATCTAGCACTATATGTGGAAATATATCTAGCAAAAAAGTTACAAAAGGTTGTGCGAGCTGGTAATGTGTTTAAATGTCTTTACAACAAACATATATCATTAACTCAATCAAACAGCTACAGCTCAGTGATGGGGAATTGAGAGAGCAGCTTCCGTCGCACGTTGTCTCATTATGTTAGTTAGCTAGTACACAGAGTAGCCAGTGCTTTCATTTACTATATGTAGTACTTCATTTCTGTCAGACTAAAAGGTTTTCTAACCCTGAAGCTATGTTGAACCTGGTAGGTTTTTAGCACAATTAACTTTGTTAATTGTGCAAAGCTAACTAGAATGAGGTAAGTTTCATCTACAGCTAATAATGGGACTAAACAAAAATTCTCTACTAAAGATTTGAGATTCAACTTGCATCCAGACTTGTGGCTCGACTCTGACTCACAGACCAGAGACTCAAGACTCGGACTCACAGCCCAGAGGCTCGAGATTCAGACTCTCAAGCCAGAGATTTGAGACTCGGACTCACAGCCCAGAGACTCAAGACTCGGACTCACAGCCCAGGGATTCAAGACTTGGACTCACAGCCCAGAGACTCAAGACTTGGACTCACAGCCCAGAGACTCAAGACTCGAGATTTGGACTCAGCCCAGAGACTCAAGACTTGGACTCACAACCCAGGGATTCAAGACTTGGACTCACAGCCCAGAGACTCAAGACACAGACTCACAGGCCAGAGACTTGAGACTCAGACTCGCAGCCCAGAGACTCAAGATTCGGACTCGCAACCCAGAGACTCAAGACTCGGACTCTCAGCCTAGAGGCTCGAGACTCGCAACTCAGAGACTTTCACATGGAGCACACAACTCAGCTAGCTCTAGCAACTGTTGTGTACCATATTTGGATTTGTTTTGCTAAGTTGTGTTGCTTACAGATACTATTATTTTTTCTACAGTGTATAAGTACTCTTCTGTCCATACTAATCTTTGAGCGTCGATACATTTATTCCACTGTCTGTGTCTGTGTTCTCCGGGGCCTCATGATACCAGCATAACCAGGGCGAGAGAGACGAGCGTAGACTAAAACCAAACAAACCTTTTCAAATAGTAAGTATTAAGTTTGATAATTAAATAATACTCCTAAAGTTTAAGGGGTTAAATGCTACAGCAAAAAAGACACATAATTATTGTGTATTAACGGCTCGAGAGTGCATACTTTTCTCGTGGGGGTTCACTCCGGGCTCGTGAGGCTGGCATGGTGTCTGCTCCCTTGGCCCGGTCAGCAGGCCCAGTGGCAGGCGCCTGGGTGTTAGCAGCAGTGGAGTTAGTGCCGGTGTTGGCCTGGGACCTGGAACGCAACTTCCTGTCCCCGTCGGCCTCAGGGACGGTCACAGGAGCGCCCAGGCTCAGCGGCCTGCCCCTCGGCCCCGACGAGAACCATTCCCCAGACTTAGTGAGGATCTCCTGTTGCTTCCTGCACAGGTTGCATACCCACATCACCTGCCAAAGAAACACAGAGGAAAGAGGGCACTGAAGAGAGACATTTATCTAGGAAAAAACTTTAACTAGCATATAACCACCATATTATGTTGAAATTCTTTAAATAGGTTCTTCACATCTGTACATCTCATTTGCAAATAGGTTCTTTAGGGAGATAAAAGTGGTTCCATTTACGTAAAGAAGATGTACGAGTGTGCTGAACTCTTTTAAAGAAATATAGAGATAGCAGTGGTTCTTTAGTGGTTTTTAAAGAAATTTGCACTGCAAGGTTCTTAAGAGGCCTAAAATTGTTTGTCTTATGGCCTGACAGGTTCTTTGGGGAATCAAAAGTGTGTTTGTGGTCTTTAAAGAACCTTCCATGGAAAGGTTTTTAGAGGACCAAAAGTGGTTCTTCCACTTTTTTTTTTTTTAAGCAAAGAACCAAAGACTGAAAGGTTATTTAGGAAGATAAAACTGGTTCTTCTGTACTCTTTAAAAAAACCACCCACTGAAAGGTTCTTTAAGAATCCGAAAGTGGTCCTTCCATGGCCGTGCCCCAAAGAACCCTTTTTGTCAAATCCCTTTTTGAGAATGGAGGTCATCTTTACTATTGTTACATTTAACAGTGTAATTAGTGCAATTATTAGTGTAACACCCATTGAAACTCTTTTAGTTACAAGGATCTAAAGAACAGATATACAAGACAAAAACAGTCAGACAGCTGGCAGACTTTTTTATATCACTTCAAAGGTAACAGACCATGCAAAAGACAAAGACTCCAATCATTCACAAGTCTAAATACACACACAGACACATTCTGTCTCTCGTACAATCACACATTGACCTTAAGTTGTGTGTAGGATCCAGCAATAGTATCTATCAACCTGTTATTCTTCTCATCCCCTCTCTATTTATTTTTTTCTTTCCTCTCTCTTTCTCCTGTTTAAAGCTCTGATAGAGCTCTCTGATGGTTCATTTATGAGATGGATGACTGAGGCTTCCAAAAATACCTTGGCCTGGACGAGATTTCTCCCGCTCTCTCTCTCTCTCTCTCTCTCTCGCTTAGTCACCCACTCTTTCTTTCTGAGTCTCTCTCTTCCTGGTGTGGATTCAACGAGAAGTCCAGCCAAGCTTGATCAGACACTATTGGCGTCAAGGCTAAATCAAATGAACAGCTCCTGCCTCCTCAACACGTTTGTGGCTTTAAAAGCACAGATGTCCAATCTATCAGTCCCACTTCAGACTCCTAAAGCGCAAAGATTCAATCTATTGATCTCACTTTAGACTCTTACAAGCACCCAGTAAATCCACTCCTATTGCAGGACATGAAGGCTGTTGGTCCACGTCCCAGTGCGGAAAAGGACCTAATAGTCCAGTAATGAGCACATGTTCTTCTTATTTGTCAGTGTCTTATCTCTGGGAAAGATTCATGTGGAGCCTAAAACCATCTACATGTTAAACTACCCTAGGTATTTGGTATATAGACCACTAGAGACCAATGACAGCATCATTTCCCGAGACGCCAATGTTGTCACAATCGTCCATAGTGCCTAATGCTGATCAAATGGAGACAGATTATGAAAGCCGGCACCAATATCTGCTGCAGAAACCAGGCCGTGTTTCTCAAGCACAAAAAGGGGTCTATTTGAGGATCTCTACAGCACAGCTTGAAAAAAAAGCAGACTACCATAAAGAAAATCACACGTTATGCAGACCACATCTGCTTCTGGCCAGAAAAAGAAGGTGATAGGCTTTGTTAAGCCTCGTGTTAGCATATCTAAAAACGTCAACCGTGTGACGGCGCTAACAAGTAGGATAGCTGATCTTAGGATCGCTGGGAGCTGTACTTACATGTAGGCATCCTGGCGGAGAATGGAACCCTATTACAGGGTCAAAGGGGCATCATGAGGCATTGGGGAATTCCAAAGAACTCCAAAAAACTTCAAAAACAAGTGAGCAACAAGTAAAATATCCAAGCTGCGAAAGAAAGATCGATTGCCTTTCAATGCCGAGCCCAGCTTGATGACGGAAAAGAGACAGAGCTTGTTCTGGGACAGGGTAGGTGAGAGAGAGAGAGAGAGAGAGAGAGAGCATCATGCCCTGATTGGATCCAGTTGGCCGTGTTCCAGCGTAATCTGAAGTAAATCTCATGTCCAGAGGCCCACAGCTGTCAGGCACCCAGAGAAACCCTCCCAGGAAGGATTAGCAATCTGCTCTAATCCCACCGCCTAGTGCTACCGCTAGCCCCTCGCCATTATTTAAACTGCCAGGCATGAAGATGTAGCCCCTGGCTGGCCGGTGGGCACGGATACACCGAGACCACGCATGCACCTATTTACCCGTAAGAAACCATGACACCAAAAATGGAGAGTGGTCATGGTTTCCTCTGTCAGCCTGTAAGTGTAGAACCTGGACTGAGGTTTAAGAAAACTACAACAGACAAAACTGGGGAAAGTTTTTCACGACAGAAAGTAAAAGACTAGATATCGAACGGAAAGTTTACTCTTCAGTAGTCGCGCGCGGTTCAGGATGGGTAAAATAATCCAGACTCTAATCCCCGATGATCGAATTTGAGCCACACGAGAGAGAGGATTCTCTCTCGTTTTCCACTTCCTTAAAACCTGTCACTCAAAAAGTCAGTATATGCAGAATACATCATTCTGCAACTCATCTTCCTGCAGCCTGACACTGAGTGCTATGTACCAGGCCAGATTTCTGTAGTAGACAGGAAAAAAAAAAAAAACCAAAATGTAGGGCACCAAAACCTGAATATTGTGTGTGTGTGTATGTGGGGGGGGGGGGGGGGGGGGGGGGGGGG
>JBBPCZ010000089.1:22308689-22321273 GCA_037974445.1 Brycinus macrolepidotus | reverse complement strand
GCTCTGATGTCTGCATCAATGTAATCGGTGTACCAGGAAATCGTGCATTGACAAAAGTTCCCCTTTGCTTGGAATGCTGTGTGATTAAATGCGTTATTTTTTTCAAATTAATTAATCGCAATTAACGCGTTAAATTCCCACCCCTAGTTTTAATAAATAAAAAAGTGAAAAAAATCTAAGAAATTATCTGGCATTTTTTTTATTTTTGCTGTATCGAAAACATACCGAACCGTGACACCACTGTGTTGTATCGAACCGAACCGTGATTTTTGTGAACCGTTACACCCCTAATATATATATATATATACAGATTCCACTTACTGACCGAGAGTCGACTCTAAAGCTTTGGAACTTGTTTCCGCACAGGGATGTTCAGGTTTTCCTGCACCTGCATGCAGATGGAGCTTAAGATATTCTGTTCTCACTGTCTAGACAGTCTGTATGAAAAATGCATCCTTCCCCAACACACATTGATAGTCCAGTTGTTTTTCACTTTGGGCAAAGCGGAAAACAAAGTACACTGAAAAATTTATAACAAAAAATTGGCTTACAATCAAATGACTCGCCATTGCCAAATTATTAGGAGAATTAGGTCTGATCTAGCCAGGCCCTGTTAGTTAAAGCTAGTCTTAGCTCTCCAAATGTTGCTAAGGTGAAATATGATTCATATTATACTCTTTACTTTTCCCAGGTGTCTGTCTATACCTCTTAATTTTTGGAACAAAAATTATTGTATGGAACACTCTTGGAATTGATTCCAATTTTTTGTGAAAACAGTCCAAGAACTTCAAAGACAGAGTTGAGTATTAAAGTTATAGGACAAAAAGCTTCAAGCTCCTTCATATTACGATTCATAATCACTATTTTAAACCTAAACCAACAGTAGATGCTAAAATGACCACAGTGTACAAAGTTTACAGAATTAAGTTTTTCTTTGCTTGTTTGAACTCGATCAAACGGAGAAAGAAAGATTAGTGTCATTCATTTGTCTGCCGTGACGAACAGTGTGACCAAAATGACGTAGATACTGTTCCCATATGTGCAAAATTATGATGAGGACTGAGTTTACCAGTGTAAAAGTCGCATTAATTGCAGGTTACTTTGCTGTGTATCAGATTTTAACACCACATATGAAAGTGGCCCATATCCTCGTTGAGACTTAGACTGGATTTGGAGTG
This sequence comes from Brycinus macrolepidotus, assembly GCA_037974445.1. Taxonomy (NCBI): domain Eukaryota; kingdom Metazoa; phylum Chordata; class Actinopteri; order Characiformes; family Alestidae; genus Brycinus; species Brycinus macrolepidotus. The sequence goes on along the minus strand of JBBPCZ010000089.1, from coordinate 22,320,095 downwards.
TTTCACTGTTCACAGAAAACAGTATGTGTCCCATAGGAAGTAAAAGATCAGATTTGGTCCACTTGTATCTGCAATATAAACATAGCTTTAAAGGCACAGTAACAGAACCTATGTGTTTAATTCTAAGGGATAAAGAGAGACTTGAAAATGGCCATGTGAAAATAAACATCATTAATAGACTTCAGTAATAAAAAAATAAATAAAAATATATATATATGTATTATCCTTTCACGTTTATAGACCAGTTTTTGCTTTTTACAACAGTGCTGAAGATGCTGAAGATGCTGAAATGTGGAAAATCTGGCCTCTTTATTGGAACTCCTCTTGTAAGATGGGCTGTAAATGTGGGGCCAAATGAGGGAAACCCCTTTCTTTCTTCTTCTTTCCTTCCTTCCTGTAACACTCCATTCCTCTTCCCTCGTTTCTTTCAGACAGGGTTTCCTCCCTCTCCCTCTCTTTCTCTATCTCTCTCTCTCTCTCTGTAACACTCAGCCTGGCTGGTAATTATCACCCTATGAATACACTGGCAGAGAGCGAGGGAGCGAGAGATCGATGGGGAGATGGAGGATGGAAAGATGGGGGAGCGGAGAGAGGAGGAGAGTGTGTGGAGAGGAGGGACTATTTCTGTCCTGTCAGCTGCTTCTTGTCTGACGCCTTGGAAGGGTGTCTCTCTTCCACTTTTCTTCCTTTGTCGTTTCTCTCAGTCCTTTTTTTTTATACTAATTTTAAGTGGTGGAAAGAGCACATTTTTATACAAGTATGTCCACTATTGGGTAGATCACTGAAGAATCCGATACTGATCCCAAATAACTACTAGAAAATGAAACCTGATAACTTTTGGGCTATTTCTGATTTAACTGCTTTATTTGGCTTTTATTATTGGTAAATGAGGAATGGTCAAATCATCCAAATATCCAGTACTTATATCACCCAACCCCCCTTTTTCTTTCTCTTGAAAAAGCAAGCAACTGTTGTTATTAGTATAGGTTATTTATAACGCAAATAATAATCCTCAAAAAAATCATCAAGTAATAACATGTGGAATTAAAATTCTGAAAAAAAAAATACTATTCCTAATAAAAATGTAATAGTAGTTCATAAAAGAAGTAACATTAATCTGAATTTTCCTGTCTAGGGCTTGGCTGAATAGCATTATTCATTGGTATTTCTAAACAGGTGCTTGTAATCAAAATCACCCTTTAAAAATGATATTGGCAGTTTATTTTATTTATATAAAAGTAATTATTTTTGTTCTTGCAGTGAAAAAGATATCCATTAGTGGGGAACAACGTGTCAATAGTCAGCTGAAGCCCAGCTGCTTGTGCGCTGTATGTTGCCATAGAAGCCGATAGTATAGCCTCATTCATTGCCAGGACTCACAACAAACCGGTTTGAGGTTCTGAACTGCCACTTTTAAGTATCACTTGGATAAGTATCCCTGTACTTACATATTTGAGATGATTCATCAAACTTGTCATGCCTTAATATCAACATCCCATCATAAATGTTCATGTTCTCTTGTGTGTGACTAATCCTAAAACCTATACTATACGGGTAGTTTCACAATTACGTGAGATAATCACGTATTTCAGATTTCATTTGTGGAATTCAGCAACTGGCTTTAATCATACATGACTGTTGAGTCAACAGATTTTCAGGTCTTATGAGAACTTAAAAGGTCTTCCAAGGAACAGAGACAGCTATCCAATGCCTTTTGGTTATATCGATCGAAAAGGCTCACTCATTTAGTGTATATCTCAAAAGCTTGAGTCAGTGTAGGCCATTAAGCAAACAACAACTCCTATGTAGCTTTTTCCAAACTGGCATTGTTATTTGCTGAAAAGTCTTTAACAATAGTATTAATAAATGAGTGAACTGACCAATCCATGCCCTGTCCACAAATTCGTCCACTGTTGTTGGACTGGACAACCTTTATAGTATTCTAGCAAAACTGATTTTGGATGTAAATAAGAGGTCGCAGCTGAGGTGTAGTTCAGAGGCCTAACTCTAAAGTGGGGTTTGTTACTCCAGACAGCCTGTAGCAGAGTTACTGGAGTAGAAGATTAAACTATGTACTTTTTTCTGGCTGTCGGGAAGCAATCGTATCATTACAGTCTTCCTAAGAATCAGAAAAGGAGTGGCTGAGGGTTATTTTTGTCAGACCCCTGAGGGTATCAGTCTGAACAAGACCATTAATACATTTCAACATGGAGCGCTTTTTGAACGAGGCACAATGCTGGGCAGCCAGTCACAACACAGGTAATACACACACACACACACACACACACACACACACATATATATATATATATGTATGTGTATGTGTGTGGTAAATAAGTGGGAAAATGGTCATTTGAAATGAAATGAATTCTGATGTTTTAAGTGGGAATTATTAGTTTTTATTATAACATTTTTTTATTTAATAGTCCAGAAACATGGACTACAAGTCTTTTACATTTTTGGGCCTGTTTTGCTTTCAATAGCAGTGATGATGATCTGCAGTGTGGAAAATCTGGCCTTTTTTGAATTCCTCTAGTGAAGTCTACTGTGAATGCGGGCCCAAACGAGGGAAACCACAATCTATTTTGCATGTGTGTGAAAGGTCACACCGCTAAGACAGCTTGGGTATGGTCTGCATCAAGATAATGTTGCCATTAAGATGTCCCAGTCCAGCTCAGTAGTGAACTAACTGGAATCCCAGTGTTACTTTCTGAATCTAAACTCCAGAATAGACTCATTAGGTTAAATGGGACTGTTGCCAGCTTTCTGTTGCTTGTCTAACTGGCAACAGTTCTACAGGCAAAATAACGCAATCGTGGGCGGAGCATGGGTGGGTTAATGAGACAGCCAGTACAGATCCTTTTCTTGAAAGAAAACACAGCATTACATCACGAAAGGTGTTCTTCTGAAAGTAACCTTTTATGCTTTCTTCTTTATGGGCGGAAGAGAAAGAACAGGTGCTGGAAGAACACCAGAGGAATATCGATCAGCATCTATTCTTATCCCGGTAAGAGCAGTGTCTATGAACAGGAGGGAAATGATGTGTTTTATAGAGAGGGAGAAGCTAGAAATGAGGAAATGGAGAGATGGAGTGACACGGATAGACAGAGGAGAGAGAAGAGCCACCAGAAAGATAAACGACCACTGAAGAAGATTAGTGGATACGGGAGTCCCTAGACAATCTCTCTCTCTCTCTCTCTCTCTCTCCCTCTCTATTTCTCTCTCTCTCTCTCTCTCTCTATTTCTCTTTCTCTCTCTCTCTCACACACACACAAATGATCTCTCTCACACACCTACACAGACACATTCTCTCTCTCTCTTTCTCTCTCACTCACACACACATTCTCTATCTTTTTCTTTCTCTCTCTCTCTTCTCTTGCATTCTCACTCTCTGTCTTTCTGTCTTTTTCACTGTCCACCACTGTTTCTCCCTCTTCCTCTCCTTCTTTTTGGTCTCTCACACACTTATAATTCCTTCTGTTTCTCTCCCTCTCTCTCTCTCTCTCTCCCTCTCTCTCTCTCTCTTTTTTGTGCTCACCAAAAGACTTTCAAAGTAGAGAGATGCTTTCATCTGAGAAAAACTCCCTGCAAAGCAGAATTATGAACAAAGATTTTGACAGACTAGACAGATTAAAACACATAACTGGGGTAAAATATTAAAGGGGCACTCCAGTCAAAATTAAACATTTAACCGATGCCACATCTGTTGTAAGACTACTCATCTTCTACAGGGGTACCACAGTGGTCCCAAGAGTGAGATTTTTCGGCTTCAAGCAAAGGAAAACCCCCTTCTGATGATGCGTCTTGAAGGTGGGAGGGACTATGGAAAAACAAGAAGTGCTTTGGGGCAGATACATGAGGAGGGGCTAATTGGGAAAAAAAAAAAATACATATATATATATATATATATATATACTAAGCCAGACTGATAACATCACAGCTGTGAAGCCAAATACCATATTTGGATTCATTAACCTCAACATCATTTGTGCATCAGTGGGCTTTTTTTTTTTCACTTTCGAGGGACTCTCAGTGGTTGAATGGTGTATTTGTGCAATGTGAGGGAGCATTGATTGACAAAAGCAGGATACACACAAAAAATGTAGGAGAAATGTAAGCAAGGAAACATATAAAGTTGTTGTTGCACGATCTACCAGGCCCAGTCGGGCAAATGAATGTACGTATACATACCTATATATATATATATATATACTCACAGGACCGGGCTGGTAGAAGGCGCAACATAAAATACATATTGAGCAATCCGCGATCCATCCACAAATTCGTCCAGTGGCTGCTAGATTGCACACCATTCACCTGTTTGCCCCTGTTTGTCCTTGTTTGCCCCATCTGCCCTTTCAGCTTTGGTTTTTGATTGGCCTGTCAGTAAAACTACCTCTTTTATTTGTGTGTCTGTATCCTGCCTCCCTCGTTCTAACATCCTGACTGTCAGTTCTGTTAAACTGATGAGGCTGAGGGACGCAATTCAAGACTACAGAACACTTTTGGGCCCCTTTAAACGCTCCTTTAAATACATTACGACTATAACTGAATTGACTAATTTAATTAACCAGCTGGCTTATTATACAGTTACAAATCTCGGGATTTCTTATTCAGTGGCCAACAAAACTCACTGTGAGAATTAGTACTTCAACTGTTAGCCCTCATGGGGGCTTCAGTGCAAAGCTAATGAAGCACAAGTATATTTTTCAGCATCTGTTTTAACACAGTAGCTGACTTTCACATTGTTTCAACATTTTCAGACTATTTCTTTAAAATATAACCTCAAATACAAATGTGTGCTTTATACTAGCACACCCGTTCACACAGTAAAAATCCATGTGTGTAGACACACACATTTCAAAACAAGAAGGTGAGGTGAGACAGCAATAGTTATCTCATAATCTCCACCCAACATTCTGCTGTTGATAGTGTTTGTTGTTATGCTTGCTTGCTGTTGATGGCGGACCGATTTATGTATTTATAGACTAAAGTGCCTTTTGTAATGGACTCTATGCCTCTCTCTCTCTCTCTCTCTCTCTCTCTCTCTCGTCTTTTGTAGCAGGTTATCTGTTTGCTACCTTTCAGTTCAGATCTGCTGCAGCCTTTTCAGGCGGAAGTGTGTTCTTCTATTCATACTTACACACACACACACACATGCAGAAAGCTCTAGTTTTACACCTTGTCAGAATATGGGATCATACATTATATTTATAAGGTTCCTAAATGCAATAATATGTTGCATATATGTATATATATATAATTTCTAAACTACACACACACACACACACACATATATGTACATAATTTCTTCTATATCTGTATATAACCAGGGTTCCCTTTTTGATTTTATTTTTCTTGATTTTCTGCCCAATGTAGTAGTTTCCAATTCCACCCATTAGCTAGGACTACCTAGGAGCTGGGAATCACGCAACAGCACCGGAAGAACATTGAAGGAAATTGTATATATAATGTATAAATTGCTGCGGTGGGCTGGCGCCCCGCCCAGGGTGAGTCCCTGCCTAGCGTATGTAGACCCCGGGATAGGCTATGGGTACCCGCAACCCTAGTAAGGATCAAGCGCTTACAGAAAATGAATGAATGAATGGATGAATGTATAAATTATACAGTTATATGTATAACTGCTTTTATATCTTTATCATATGTTATCACGCGATAACACTGGAAGGATGAAGGTGAGTGCAGTCTTCCTCCGAGTTACATAAGGGGCCTCCATATCTTTTCGAACGGCTACTAACCCAACATCACTGGACAGCTTAACATGCTTGGAGGAGACCACCAATTCTGTTATATGAGCTTACAGATGCTCATGCTGGTTAGCATCACACTAGGTGATGGGGAGGACGGGGGGCCATTCTGCCACCCAGAGAGAGCAGAGGCATATAGACTCACTTCATCCATGGATGGATGAAGCACCATCGGGTATCAAACTTGTGGTCTCCTGATGATAGGTAAAAGAGAAGTGTAATCTCAACCATAATCTTTATTTGAACTACATGTAGGCAAAATATAACATAAAACACACTCACACTCCAATAGTAGGCTGCATTGACCAGCATATAACTATATGCGGAACAAGCAGGAGTTTTCCCTGACCAGTGCAGAATGCCTGTTCATTAAACTTTCATGCTGTCGAGCAGTAAATAGACCACTAACCAGAGCCCTTCCTCTATATATATACACACACACACACACAGTCTCCATTGCTGCACAGCCCAAAGCAGGGGGGTTTTATACCTACACTTGACAATGGGCATGGTGACCTTATGCTCATGTCTGGCTGCTCCAGAGCATCCCAATCTATTAGCAAAGCTTTACTATGGAGATTATACAAGCTGTGTGCACAACCGAACTCCTGTGCCATGGGTGCACCTTAAAATAGCTGAATTTACTAATTAGAAGCAGTGTCTTCATACTTGGGAACATACATTGTATAATGTATAATGCACGTTGTATTGATAATAATAAAACTATACATGTATACACTTATATATTTATATTTATATTATATTTTGTATAGTGTTCTGTTTTTTTATATTATACTATTATCTTGTGTCATTTTTATTCTATTGGTTATACTGCTTCTACTTTCTTCTTTGCTGCTGTAACAATGCAAAATATCCCACCCGTGGGACTAATAAAGGGTTATCTTATCTTATCTTATCTCTCAATTAAATGTTTTTGCATGGAGTTGAATTAAACGTGGTAAATATATGTGAACAATTTGTGTCAATGAAGAAGGTAAGGTGTAAGATATGAACAAGTGTAATCATTAACTAGTGACTTTATATGATATCAAAGAGTTTTTAGTTATTATTTGCACAGCAGGGGGTTCTCACACCTCCCCTCGCCACACCTCATTGCTCCCTAGCAGCTAAACGCAGAGTCACGTCATTTCATACACAGAGAGCAAACAATGTCCTAGGCAGTCTGATAACAGAGGTACAGGGAAAAAATATTCTATTCAACTGTAGTAAATTTAATTAAGAGTTAATTTCCCTTCAGACGACAGAATGGCTAATAGGGCGCCTGCAGAAAGAGGCTATGGTGCACTCATTTGAGTTCATGAACCCAAACAGTCAGAATGAACAGGTGTAATAATTAACTAGAGATGAGGTTTCAAGACTAATATCAAAGCAGTGCAGACACATTCCCAACACAGGACACACATCCAGACCAAATGAGACAGGGATTAAGAAATCAAGAGCAGAAATAGTAATCAAAAAATGGGGTTGAAAATACATTTGGAACATTAGCAGAAGCCGGTGAAGGAGCTGAATTTTTAAATATTTTAGGACGGGCTTCCAAGTGTGAGCTATTTCCAGCACCGATTCATAATTTAACACACCGACGTTTTTCTCCCAGAAACCCTGAAACCCTCCCCTTAGTCCAAAAGAGGGGGGGGGAAAAAACATGAACGAGAAATGATAATTCGCTGTTTCTCCTTCCGATCAGCCTCACCTAGCGAAACGTTATTTCCACCTCAAAGTTTCCTCCTCCAGTGAGGAGAATTTGTGGAGTCTTTTTCAGTTTGCGGTTAAAGGCTGTCGGAGCTGAATGTTCTACACGGTCTGTCTGCTAAAATGCCGCTGCTAATGCTAATGGCTAGACCCGAGAAAAAAAAAAAAAAAAAAAGAGGCCTGCAGAAAAGGCTATAAAGAACAAATTATTCCTAAAAATGACAAGGACTACAATTAGCGACAAACATGTGAGGTCACACACACATGCACATACACACACACACACACACACACACACATACACACTTGTGCTCACACAGGCCAGCTGTACTAATCGGAGGCAGAGAAAAGCCAAAAGTGCTCTCAGTCTTTTCCCCAGTCCCATGTTTCCATGGTGTCACTGGTTACCCCTAGCAACAAGGAGCATGTCAACATCGGAGACACACTCTGCTTGTCAGTCACACATGGCTAATGACACTCAGGCTGTGTGTGTGTGTGTGTGTGTGTTCACCCTCTTCCTTCAGGCATGTGTATATTTATGCTTTCCAATTTGATCATACACTGAGTGTATATACGTCCAAATGTGACCATACTGGTGGGCCTAAGCCTGCCAATTTTAGTCTTAGGCCCTGTTTTGTAACTTATCTACACCTATTATTATATACTCCTACAAATGAAAATGGACAATATACAGTCATTACGATACACATCACCTATTATAAACGGAACATTCACACATAAGTTTATTTCTGTCTGGCATATTCCTTTCTAGTCCTTAAATTGGAAATTTTCCGTCTAGAGAAATTTTAGTGGCCTTTTCAGGGCTGTAGGAGGCGAGTAGGCGTGATTACAATAGGTGTAGCATTCTCTTTTTTTGGCTGGAGATCTAAGCATTTCTAAAGAGTTGGCATGAGAAAAGTCAGTTTTGGAAGTTACTTTTACTTTTACACTTCAAGTAAATATAAGAATACTTCAGTAAAGAATATGAATCTGTACTGGAAATAGCTGACACTTGGAAGCCCGTCCTGAAGTATTTAAAAATTCAGCTCCTTCACCGGCTTCTGCTAATGTTCCAAATGTATTTTCAACCCGTTTTTGATTACTGTTTCTGCTCTTGATTTCCTAATCCCTGTCTCATTTGGTCTGGATGTGTGTCCTGTGTTGGGAATGTGTCTGCACTGCTTGGATATTAGTCTTGAAACCTCATCACTAGTTAATTATTACACCTGTTCATACTGACTGTTTGGGTTCATGAACTCAAACGAGTGCACCAGAGCCTCTTTCCGCAGGCGCCCTATTAGCCATTCTGTCGTCTGAAGGGAAATTAACTCTGCTAAATGCCGTAAATGTAAATGTACTGCAACTTTAAGTAAAGTGGCCCCTTACACACAGTGTGAAATTCTTTCTCTGCATTTATCCCATTCTCCAAGTGAAGGAGTGGACTGCCACCAACAGGGGGGCGCCCAGGGAGCAATGTGTGGGCACGGTACTTTGCTTAAGGGTACCTTAGTGGTGCCACTAGCAGTGCTAGGATTCAAACCCAGAACCTTCTGATCACAGGGGCAACTTCCTAACCACTAGACCACCAGCTGCCCAACTTTAGCCACACAGAACTCTGACCATTCGACACTGTTGAGACCTATAATAATGAAATATTATAATATAAAATAAAATATTATTAGCCTTAGCACACTCATGACATTTTGGCACCTTCAGTCATTTTGCCCTGTGAGGTCCTGCTGCACTCTGTATCGATGCTGCATTGTGTATGGTCTGATAAAACTCCATGCTGAGGCTAATGCTAAGTCTTGGTCAATCCTCAGCTCCTCCTTTGGTGTTTCTGAGGAGGGATCTATGGAATAGGAGCCACTTTTTTCTTTCTACCTTTTCCTCTCTTTCAATCAACATTTCCAGCCAGAGTGTTCACGGCTCCACAGCCAATTAAAGGAGCACTTCAGCCTGTGTTAATATGGATATCAATGAGTGACGGTAAGGGTAGATACATAGCCTGAAATCACAGAGATGACCTACAGTAGTTGATAAGTTAGCACAGTATAGTTACACCTCAAGATGCATCCATGTCTTTTTTCAGCAACATAACCCATTAAAGTGATAATTAACCCAGTGTATACATGACTAACAGGCTAACAACAAGTGAGGGATGCTAGTTGACAACTGGTATTATTAGCTCTGATTTATTGCTTGTAGTGTAACTGGCGATGTTTGGCTACACGTCAAGATGTGCCCATGACTTTTCCCAGCCAGAGAACCCATTAAAGGGGTCATTCTACCAGCGTTAATACTGTAACCAGTAAGGGTTGCTGGTTAGTATGATGTAATCAGCATCGCTTACTTTGTTAGCATTAGTTGGTTCCACTTCAAGATACACTCACGATTATCCTCAACTTTAAAATGCCCATTAAAGAGATTCAACCAGTGCTGACAACAAATGAAAATAGGGTTTGCCAAGCAGCATGACATACTGACCAGTAACATTAGCCTCGGTTTATTTCTTTGCGCTTTAGCATTGTTTTGCAACACCGTTACATGCACCATGCCATAGCTGCCAAGCCAACTCATCCGGCCTCGTACGCAACATGTTTTGGAAGTGGCTCTGCCACTGCCTCAGGCTCAAATATGTCAAAACTTATGACAAAAGAACCAGCAAGATCTGTCAACACTCTAGGTAATGACGTCAGTGCCATTGTCAAGAAAACAAAGCAAATATCTACTGATATGGTCCGGCTAGAAAGAAAAAAGCAATGACTGAACAAAAAGAACATTTCCAGTCCAGTTCATGGGGATTTTCCCACTCAAACACACCTGCACATGTCAACTGCCAGGTTTGATGGCTGCACTGGGAAGCCCTTAGGCCGTCAGAGAAAGCTTAATGATTTCAATGTCATTTTTTTTTACTTCATTTTTATTTATTTTGATCGTCAAGCTTGTATTCAAACTCTGCAAGTACTGCAGCATGAATATTTCATTCCGTTTTGGTTGGAAAGCAAACAGAGGGTTGTTGTCTATGGCATCTATATAGATACAGCCAGGCTACTTCCCCTATTGTTAAGGCCTTCAGGAGCTGGGCTGGATTAATATGCCAGATAAACCACCAATGTAATTAAGTGGCAGCTGAGTCAACCAATCGCATATTCATTTCCAAAGGTTGGAACCAATTTTGAGAGTAAAAAACATCATTCTAGGCCTTCCGGAAGTCCTAGATATGTCACTGACGGTGAATATGAGCCGCAAGCTAACAAGGTTTTCTGCTGGAAGGACTGCGGTTCACCATCCCTGCTAAACAGTCCAGCCAGAGTCAGGTGTGTAACAACTAAAGAACTCAGAAATCAACAGTGGTCAGGCTTGTTCCACTCTAGGAACTGCGAGGGACTAGCTGTTCCGTTTCTGTTTGCGTAGCCACGAGTGTGTTTGTGGTTTTCTTTGTACACACTGCCTGAGCAGGTGGTGCTCTCACACAGACCTTCTATCTTTTCTCCTCTCCTCAATAATGATTAGCCTTCAGCCTGGGCTCAAGGCTGAGGTCACACACACACACACACACACACACACACACACACACACACACACACACACATTACAAACAATATTATTAGGCCTTATTGGTTTATTTCTCCCAGCTGGTCTGTTCTCAGTCATAAACCCATATACTCCTGGTCTGCTCACCCTGTTTCACTTGATTTTGACCCTTAGTCAATCAACCAGGACACATTAGAGACTTAGAAAAAGTTACTTCTTTAGTTTTACACTGGAGCTGTGAGGCTAATGTAGCTAAGTAATGTGAGTTTATGTGCAACAAGTCATGTAAAGGTACTTTTCCACAGATGTAAAGGAACCGTTCTGTATCTAAACTGTACTGTGATGGTACTGAAGTTGTATCAGGTTTTGATGTTCCAGTGTATCTCAG